>NW_017550603.1:823745-888404 GCF_001854935.1 Bemisia tabaci | reverse complement strand
GGGGGGGGGGGATCATTTCGCTGTGGCCACATTTCGTTTTAAATCAATATTATTCGTCTCTGCGCTTGTAGTTCTGATTGTTTTTCTCGCGACGCGACAACCTTCCGCCTTATTACTTTCGCTTGCTGCTGATCTAACAATATCGCCCAAGTCGCGCGGTCGTAAATTGCTGCACGATTATTATGTTCGATGGGTGGAAAAGAGGGGTGGGGGAAAATATTAACTGTTGCAAATTATCAGTAGGTACTCACTGCGCAACCTTTATATGTCCTTTTTTGCGATGGTGAGAAGGGTTGTGACTAATTAGGAGTGATTGATAAATGGACCATATTTTTTAATGAGGACCCACCGTGTCTGGCGTATTTCAAGAGTAACGTGACTTCCATTAATTTGCCTAAACAGGGAGGTGGTTTTAAGGATGATTCAGAAGCGATTGCGCATGAGAAACGCCTTCACTGAGAAAAGATACTTCCTAGCGTGGCCTCAGAGGCTGAATAGTTGCATCATTTAAAAATCCAAGCGACACTTCAGCAGGCACGGAGATTAGCGAGTAATTCTGTCGCTTAACTTAAATTTGTAAAGGCTGTCGATGCGTAAAAAATGCATTCACTGAGAAAAGATACTTCCTAGCGTGGCCTTAGAGGCTGAATAGTTGCATCATTTAAAAATCCAAGCGACGCTTCAACAGGCACGGAGCTTAGCGAGTAATGCTGTTACTTCAATTAATTTTTTAAAGATTGACGACGCATAAAAAACGCCTTCACTGGGAAAAGATACTTCCTAGCGTGGCCTCAGAGGCTGAATAGTTGCACCATTTCAAAATCCAATCAACACTTCGGAAGCACGTAGATTAGCGAGGAATGCGGTGCTTCACTTGATTTTTTAAAGAGTAACGACGCGTAAAAAACGCCTTCACAGGGAAAAAATACTTCCTAGCGTGGCCTCAGAGGCCGAATAGTTGCATCATTTAGGAACCCAATCAACGGTGTAGCAGCACGTAGATTAGCAAGTAATGCAGTTGCTTGGCTTATTTTTTTGAAAAGTGACGAAGCATAAAAAACGCCTTCACAGGGAAAGATACTTCCTAGCGTGGCCTCAGAGGCCGAATATTTGCATCATTAAAAAATCCAATCACAGTTTAGGAGCACGTAGCTTAGCGAGTAGTGCGGTAGAGTAACGACGCGTGGAAAACGCCTTCACAGGGAAAAGATACTTCCTGGTGTGGCCTCAGAGGCCGAATAGTTGCATCCTATAGGAACCCAATCGACGGTGTAGCAGCACGTAAGTAATGCGGTTGCTTGGCTTAGTTTTTTGAAAAGTGACGAAGCATAAAAAACGACTTCACAGGGGAAAGATACTTCCTAGCGTAGATTCACTGCTTCAGAGGCCGAATAGTTTGCATCAATGATAAACACAGTCATTTAAATCATTTAGAAGGCGAAATTCTTATGGATCTGGGCACGAAGAGCGTCTGATGACGAGTTTGCTTCTCGTGCAAAAATACTTCTTGCCGATACAGCATTTGTCTTGAAGCACACTCATTCACGTTATTTAGCGTTAAATCATTGCAGTAACAGTAATACAGCAGGACATAGATTTCATCTCTTACATCGTAATCATTTTAAATTCCTCCTTTATATTCGACCATAAATCATAAATTCACCATGGTTATGCTTTTTTTCCGTATCGTTCACTTTACTATCATACCGTTTCTGTTTATTAATTTGTTTTGTGGCGGCGCCGGTGGGGGGGGGGGGGGGGTGCTACCATTTCTGGACCACCAATGCACCTATCTGCGTAGGGAGACTATTGGCGCGTGCTTTGTTTTTAAATAAAATTACCCAGAAATAGAAGCGTTGAGTGAAGAAAGGGCATTTCTTGGTTGCATTGTTTCAGAACCTCCTGTGCTAATTTTTATTTTAGAGGGATACTATTGGGTGAATTTTCTGAAATTTTACATTTTCAGCACTGTAAAATCATAAAGAATATTCAGTAAATGTTACAACAAATTACACCCATTTACTGTAATCATAATGGGTGAGATGTTAGTGTAGATTTTGAGACGCTGCAACCAAGACGTCGCCACCTTCCGGTCGAAGTATATCATAGGTAAGTGCCATATGCAGCGTTTAAAATTTTCGCCGCCATTTTATTTTCTCACTGAGAAATGGTTCCATGAAGCTGTCCAAAAGTTTCACTGAATTTTCTTTGTGCTACCGATAAAATTCAGTGCAATTTTCAAACAAATTCCACTGACGATTTTTCTGTAAAAAAATAAAATGGTGGCGGAAATTTTGAAACGTCGCATGACGCTCGTGATACTTTGGCCGGAAGGTGACGACATGTCCTTCCTGCACCCAGCGATTTAATAAAGACCCTTAATACAAAATGTAGTTCAAATATAATCTAACAGGTTTCTAGCACTCCCTCTCAGTATGGTTTTTGTCTACCCGTTAATAAGTGAATTCAATTTATCGCAGTGTGTTCATTCCCCCTGTCTCCATCCAACCCGCAGTGTAATTTTTGCCCTCTGCTCGTGAACATAGCAGATCGAGAAAACTTCGCCTCGCCAAAAGCGACTCCAGTTCAAAGTTCCTTTACCTCTACGGGACAATCTCTCGCCCTCCGTATCGAGTTCCGAGTTCCACCTAACATCCAGAGCTTTCCCCGTTCCGAGGAAGCAGGGCAGGATAAGATACACCGTTGCAACCCCCTCGCAAAACCACCCCAAGCCACCCCACCGGCGCGCCGAAACGAAACTCCACGACGGCAACGCCGAGGCCTAATCCATTGGGAGAGCTGCGCAGGGCAGCCCTCCCGAAAAAAAGAAGGGAAAAAGTTTGTCCACCCCCAGTTGCAGTGACCGCCCCGCCGCGCGGAATATAGCGTCGCTCCCATCAGTGGCGAGGCGTGAGATCGATATATCCCCGTTTAAACCTGTGGTTAAAGATCGATTGTTAAGGTGTTCGTTGCGAGCGCCCTTTTATCGATCCTTTTCCATTGGTTTAAATGGCAGATCGATCGATATATCGCAGAGCATGCCGTGAGACTGGCTCCCACGGAGACTCCTTGGGGAGAGGGATCGCTCTGGCCATAGCGCATGTCTCCCCTCGTACAAGTGCCGCTGCTCCTGAATGACAGCCATGAACAGGGAGCGAACAGGAAGCGCCGTTCCTTGAGACGTCGGTGTGGGATGCCAGGCGGAGGGTGGAATACTCGGAGCCTCGTGGATGAGCTACACGGTTAGAAATGCGGGGATACAATCGGCACACAGTTAAAAATACACGCTGGACTAATTGTGTGGCTAGGCGGGATGTATCGCGGGAAACTGAAGGCGCTTCATGGATGAGCTACACTACACGCTTAAAAATGTGGGGATAAAATCGGCTCACAGTTAAAAATGCACGCTGGACTAATTGTGTGGTTAGGCGGGATGTATCGCGGGAAACTGAAGGCGCTTATTGGATGAGCTACACAGTTAGAAATGCGGGGATACAATTGGCACACAGTTAAAAATACACGCTGGACTAATTGTGTGGCAAGGCGGGATGTATCGCGGGAAACGGAAGGCGCTCTAAGCCGAAATCGTGCTCTTGAAGTTCGCTGCCAATGATTCTTTACTAAGTTGATGCGAAGTGTTGCAGTTTCAAGCTGACACACATCGATGGCCAAAGTGCGGTACCGCGTATCTCCTTTGCGATGTTTAAAAATCTCTGCTCCTGTTTTATTTTTTCACAGGGAGACGAGCCAACTCTATAGCTTAAAATTGAAACAGAGTATGCATCTAACAGAGAAGAAAAATTAAGCAAGCTTCTAAGAAATTATGTTGAATGGTTTTCCGAAGAAAAAATAAAATATGATAAGAAGTCTACAGCGTCGCAGACGGTGATTTCGCATTTTGGCCATCGATATGTCGCTCACATATTACACTTTTACTAACTGTGGAATACAAAAATTTACCAATTTATTTTGTCCCGCACGGTTTAAAATTTCCGTGTTAATGATTACTTTAGGGTTACTTTTAGTATCCGCGGCTTCCTCGGCTATAGTAGGTACACGGCCACAGTGCAAAATTACGTATTCCCTCTTCGATGTTTTAAACTTTCCGAGGTGCAATTTTATTTTTTCGGAGAGAAACAAGTAAAACATATAGCTTGAAATTTATACAGAATATATTGAGCCAGCAGAGAGGAAAAATCAAGCACATTTTCAAAAAATTCGTTCCCTAATTTTCCAAAGAAAAAAATCAGGTATGACAGAAAGTTTGCAAAGTCGCCACTGGAGACACGTAGTTTCGCACTTTGGCTATCGATGTAAAAAAAAAGTGTTAAGTATCGAAAACTGAAAATCGATATTTTTGCTGATACATACCGATTTTTTTGCTGCACTGCACACTTTGAGGCACAATTTTGCCAGACTCCGTCACTGTAAGGAAACGAGAGAGATTCGGAATGGAATTTTCAGTCAGCGGTTTTCAACGCGGAGAACACTCTAATACTACCTTGCTAAGGAAGAACGCCGTATGAAAATTCGAAAGTTGCCAACTTGTCTTCGATAAAATGTTTATTTTTGAGAAAAGTTATGAATATTTTTCCTTGAAATTTTCAGGGACTTTAAGCGAGATTGTGAACAAAATTTTCTGAAAAATTGGAAGGAAAATATTCATTAGTTTACCAGGAAGTTCGCGTTTTACCAAAGAAATTTGGCAACGCACGAAGGCTCATACGGCGTTCTTCCTTAGCACGGCAGAATGGGTCTCAGATAGGGCAGGATGAAAGATTTTTCCGCCTGGGTGCTAAGATGCAGTATCACATCTCTTAAATCTATAAATGAAGGACGATAGGCAGCTCCGGTAACTTTCAGGTGCAATTAGGTACTGTTTATTACCTCATCTAGCCTGAGAAACCTCTCCTATATTACCATTACTCTTCCAAGGAAGATTACAGTATGAATGAGAAAAATGCAGGTCTTTATGATACGTTATTTCTTTTTTATTTCTCACTCTACACGTTTGGAGGAAAAATATCTTGCCAAAATTAAAAAAAAAAAAAAAAAAAAAGAAGTTAAACCCCATCCATTTGAAGAACGACGCCGTGTAATCGTTAGCGAGAAACACGGTTGCCTCTCATGATTCTTTGATAAAGAATGACAAGTGACAACGCATATGAAACGCCTTCACTTTGAAAAGATACTTCCTAGCGTGGCCTGAGAGGTCGATTAGTTGCATCATTTCATTTGAAAACTCAATCAACAGTGCAGCCCGTGTAACAGCGTGCATGAGGTTGATCGGATAATCCTTTGAGTGACGACGCCGTGGAAACGCCTTCATTGGAAAAAGATACCTCCTAGCGTGGCTTCAGAGGCCGAATAGTTGCATCCTCTAAAATCCAATCAGCAGTGAAGGGGAGTGGGGTTTTTTGCTCTATATTTAACACGATAGTATCATTAAATTATACTCGGCATCGCAGTGCGATTGTGTCAGATAAATGTGTGGAAATGTCAGGCCGTGAAAATGAATTTTCTTGCCGGCAATAGATATTAGGAATTTTTGCGAGGGCGTAGTGCTACGTAATAAGCTTTCATCTTATCATTATTCTTACATACAAAGTTTTGAAATACGTGACTGATACACACTACAAAGAGACCTCAGCGATAGAAATGATGGTTTAACGATGATGAATTCTGAGATACGGTCGTATCTAATGCGGAAGTTCGAAGTTCGCGCTCTTCAGTAGCGCCAGCTGTCTGCCAAGGCGAAAATCGCAGACATCGCAGAAATGTGAGGACGGGAGGGTGCTGAGGAATGCAGGGGGGTGAGGTGACTTGTCAAGTCGCGAGACAAGAGTGTCAACAAATCCGATTCACAATGAAGCTTGAAGCGATCAGCTAACATCGTCCGATTCTCCTCCTTAAATTATGGAATTACTATAGTGGTTGTTATCAGTGTGTTTACAGCGAAGCTCAACTTACTGTTTGAATAGTGTTACAGCCATGGCATCCCTAGCACTGTGCAGACAAGCATTTCGTGGGTGTCGCAAATCCACTCTTTCTAAGGTTCCTGACAACTGTCAACTCCTTATCAGCTGCAGAAATTTCAGCACTGCTAAAGTAGGTACCGCATGTTGTAGCTTTCAGTTTCGTTTATCATTCATTATCGATACAATAATGGGTTTATCAATCAACTTTGATAATGACAACAGTGGACCAAGTCAAGGCCCTCGTTCAATCATGCACAGTTTTCCGTACATTTTCCCCTGCTTATCCATTTCCCGAAGCCTTTTTCAGCCGCAGCTACAGTTCATGCACTCTTATTTCTCTTAATTTAGTGATCTCACTCTCTGTCCAACCATGGGGGATGAGTTACCTAACTACCATGAGCTTTGTGAACTTGGCCTTGTGATGAGGTCAGATCAATCTATACTTAACTACAATAGTTGTTCAGCATCATCTATTTTCAGTTCTCTAAGTTTATCTTTGAGAGACCTTGCACCTTGAAATTCTGCTGGGCAGATTTCTCATTCTTGAGGATTAATTTCATCTTTAAGGTACTTGCATACCTCATTGGCTGGCGCTAACTGGTGAAGCCAAGGGATGAGTTCCCAATGATAAGAACTTCGGGGACCTGCCCATCTCAAATTTTATCAATACCATGTATAATTCCAGATGCATAAATGTATTATTTCAATCATGTATACCCGGAGCAATAGATAAAGATCGAGCTTATATATTATTAAAATATTATGTAGGAGGTTATGCTATTATTTTAGACCACTCATCAAGCATTCACCTACCCAAGACTTTTTTTTAGACCTCTACAGCAGAAACATTCCTGAGTAAATTGAATTACCTCAAAGGTGTTAGGCATGTCCGTCAATTCTGCAATATGGCCTAACCTTTTCTCTCATGAGTCGTTGAATTTAGCCATCTGTAAATTGTTACCATTCGTTAACAACAACATAGGTTAGGTCTACTTGCCTTAAATTTGGAATAGATTTCGAAGCTAGTTTGATTTTACAAAGCTGATGAATCAATTTACCTCTCTCTCAGACTTGTTTTTTTCAAAATTAAAGTCTTCTGGCCACCGTGCAATGGACGATTCCTCAGTTAGAGTTGTCTGTTTATCTGCCATGTCAAGCAAAAGCTGCAAAACTTAATTCTAGCTTTTAAGAGTGTTTTTCAGATAGAATGCTCCTTCTGTAGAAAACCTGAGCATGAGCATTATTCATTCTATTTTAGGTGTATACTTCATATCCTACAGCATCTCTTCTGCAAGAAACTACTTAATGAAGCCAAATAGAAAGTTGCCCTGAAGCTGGTTGTTGGAATTTTGTGGTCAGCTTGTATGTTTGGTGGTTCTATTTGACTCAACTTTTGGGTATGGTCCTCTAAATTTTGCTTTTGTCTTTGCAGAAGCCATCTTTTGGACTCCTTTTTGATATTGATGGAGTCTTGGTCAGAGGAAAGCGGGTACTGCCCTTTGCACCAGAATGCTTCAGAAAGCTCATTGATCCGAAAACAAAGAAATTCCGTATCCCGACCGTTTTTGTCACCAATGCAGGGAACGGATTATGCAAATCAAAGGCAGAACAGCTGTCAAATTGGTTAGAAGTAGAGGTAGGTTGCGTAATATCAAGCACTATGTTCAGTCTTGGAGTATGTTCAAGTATTGTATAGAATATAATCTCTTCCTCTGAGTAAGCGAGATATTTAGACATTGTTTCCTGGTTATGTATCTATATCTGAGCATTATATAATTTTTAAAAAAATTGTTCATCTGAACTTGTTGATTGTGAACTGTAGGAATCATTCCATCTTTTCTGGAAATTATCCTGGGAAACAGGACATTTAATATTTAGGATGCCACTAAAGTTCTAAATGATAAGAGGAGTAACTTCACTTATTTTCATCAAAAAATAAGAAATTATTTCCTCCAGTTACCTCTTTACGAGCAGCATTCTAATTTGACTCTAAAGTAACCCACAATCTAAGTTGTAGCACAATCAGGAAACGTTCTTAAATTTGAAATAAAAAATTTAACTGTAGGTACCCTAGTAGCAAATTTTCTTAAAAGAAAATTAAAAAAAACTCTAAAATTCCCAAGAGAAAGCTAAAAAAAAAAAAAATACTGTCAAAATATCTGAGTCAGTTAACCCTATTTGTTCTTTTTTCTGTTAAAGTTCCACCCTGCACTTCCACAAGTCTTTTATCACCTTAACGTTTCACACCTTTTTTTAAAGTGTAAAATTTTACCTAAGTGAAGTTTGGGTGATTTTGGAATCCAACATAATCAGCAATGAGGAAGAAAGACAAAAATCATGAGTAGGTTTTGTTGTTACGTATTCCGTCGAATGAATTATTATCTTTTTTCTTTGGATGGCTAGAAATATCTTTCAGTGGGTTTAATTTCAAATTTATCTCATCAATAACCATCCTTCACTTTCCAGGTAACAGAAGACAGAGTTGTAATGGCACACACCCCATTCAAAGTTTTCGAAGAATTTCATGATAAAGTTGTTTTGGTGTCCGGCCAAGGTCCACTGAATGAAATTGCAACGAACTTGGGTTTCAAGAAAATTGTCACAATTGATGACCTAAGGAAAGCATATCCTCAGTTGGATGCTGTCGATCATAAACGAAGAGCTTCCATGGTTGGTATTTTTTATCTATTTTAAGTCAAGCCTCATCATTTTAAATGTCTATCTGGGGTGCAAATAAGTTTAGGGAACCAAGTACCCACTTTGCATCAAAACTGTATTCAAAATTCATGCTGCCATGGTATTGAAAAACACAGCATAACATTCAAGAGTTGCCTAATGTCCCAGGATAAAACATATTTGTTTTAGGAAAGTTAAGCATATTTTTTCTTGAAATTTTCAGCTATTTTAAATCAAATCAATTGTAAACAAAATTTTCGTAATAATTTTAAGATAAATATTCCCAATTTTCCCAATAAGTTTGTTTTTCATAGAAAGAAATATGGCAACGTTGGAAAGCTCATACAGCGTTCTTCCTTAGCACAGCTGTATTATTGTTTTGTTGTTCTAAAGTTACATATTGATGAAAAAATGAAAAGAACATGTCTCTTGATTATTTGGTTGTAAAATTCCTGTTCATATTTTATTTTTTAAAGTAAATGTCACTCGTAAATTATAGAGAACATTTTCGAAGTGGCAAAGAATGATCAACCGCTGTCCTTCGAATGAGTTAAAGGTTACCATAAAATCATCCATGCCGGAAATTGAGACAGGCGCATCCGTCCACTCTTTTTGAATTCACAACATGAAAAAGATGAAAAAATCATTCCGCCATAGAAATAAGGCTTCTGTGTAATTCATGCATGTTATTTAAATCTAATTTACAGACCGAAAAAATTGACCCCAATTTTCCTGCCGTTGAAGTGGTATTTTTACTCGGAGAGCCAGTGAGATGGGAAACAACACTGCAACTAGTCATCGATCTTCTCTTAACAAATGGCGTGCCACGCAAGTTACCAGATGAGTTACCATATCCTCACATACCTGTATTAGCTTGTAACATGGATTTGCAATGGATGGCCGAAGCTGCAATACCTCGGTAAATAATATAACCTTTAATTAGAATCATAGCATATTTATAACATTTTATAAGCTTAGTAGATTTCTCTGTAACATTTCAAGAATCTCCTGACTCAAGGAACTAATTTTTTTTAAGAGTCCTGAAGATTTTTGACAACTAAGAACAATTCTTTGTGAGGATTGAAGATGCTCTGGAACTTCAGCAGCACTAATTTTTTTACCATCAACTTTTGCCAGCACACCCTAGTTTTAGAATTGAAAGATTAGTTTTAAGGTGCATTTTACGAATAAAGCCCAGTCCTGTTAAAACACTAGTCCAGATGCAACGCAACCTATCTTTAAAAATTTTGGAAATTTTTATTCCATTCAAACTAAGGCTTTTGTCGAAGCAAGAAATAATCAATCAATAAGAAAGTGGACTATTGCTTGTGAACAGCAGCACTCGAAAACATGTTTGTGCAAAGTGCACCTCAGTATATTTCAAGACAAACACGTTTGGATGAAATTAATATTCAGACAATGTACCTAAATGTCAGTATTTAAAATGAACAAGTAAAAAATCGATTATGGATTTCAGAAGTCAAGACTGGAAATTCCAGTTTCTTTTTGGGCTCATCTGTTTTTACACAATTTACTCAAGTCTTGGTTTATATCAAGGCAAGCCGCAGTCTTTTCCAGCAATCTGATTAAACAAGATTTTTACGATTGCCCTGCTCCTCTGAAATCCTGAAAAATATCGCATATTGGGAGCGGAGAGTAGTTCCAAATTGAGATGGTCTTACTCATGATAAAGGTTTTTTCCTTAAAATTCTTTAATGTTTTTTTTTTTTTTTATTATTATTTTTTTCAAGAGAATACATCCAGCAGAATTGAACTAAATTGAGCCTAAATGGTAAAACCGTACATATTGAATGAATAATTAGATGAGATTAGAATGAATAAATAAATCTTGTCGTACCCCTAAATCTGAACAACTCTTTTGAAGTACGGTTGACTTTGATAATTCAAGCTTATCAAGTAATTAAGATAATAATTGATGGAAGATAACACCGAATGATATTCAATGCATTGTAGCTCACTCATCCCACCCAAGAATGTATCTTTCTTTCCAAAACACAAACATTATTCAAAAACATGAAGAATGAACTCACAAAATTTTAAGTTGAAACATCATTTATTTTTCTGGAAAGAAAGAAAAAAATGAAACGAGAGAAAGGCCAATTTTGGTCAAATTCGTTCCATCCGTAGTTTGGTCAACACTATGTTCAGTAATCAGGAGTCTATTGTATTGCTGTGTGCCTAGGGAAAACACGCTATGAGCCTTTAGAGGTTGTCAAATTTCCTTTAAAAACCACGAATTTCCGGGAAAATCCAGAAATTTTTTCTCACATTTTTTCAGAGAATTTTGTTCGTTATTTGATTCGTTTGTGAGAATTCCAAGTAAAAAACATTATACTTTCCCTAAGGAGCAAACATTTTATTGGAAGATATGTAGCAACTTGCAAAAGTTCTTGCGGTGTTTTTCCCTAGCACAGCAGTGTTTCATTTTTATATTTTTATTTAATTTTTAGAAATAGTTTACATTCTTTAAAAGGAGGGTAGTGTTTCATTTTTATATTTTTATTTAATTTTTAGAAATAGTTTACATTCTTTAAAAGGAGGGTTGTGATTTTTTTATTTTTTAAAAAATCAATTTTTGACGTTGTATTGCTGTAGGTTTGGACATGGAGCATTTTTATTGTGTCTGGAAAGTCTGTATCACAAAATCACGGGAAAGCAATTGATCTACAACACGCTCCTGGGAAAGCCAAGCGAGATCACGTATCAGTATGCTCATAAGTTACTCTTAGAACAAGCCAAAGACCTTGGTGTAGAACGGATGAATCATATATATTGTATAGGGTAAGCTTTGTTTCATCATCTCAATTTCCTCAATTTACAATGATTGCTTTAAGTTTCTTTTCCTCTCCATTCTAAGAAATAGTTGATCGGTTCCTCTAGAATATTGTCTACCTAAAAATAGATCCTTGCTCGAAGAAACTTTGATTTGCCTCTCTGTATTTTATGCAGAGTTTAAAAGTTAACAGATGTGAATATAAAATCCCAAAAGCAAAAAATGGGTTCTCATGTAGATCAAAAGATTCTGTTTTCAGGTCAAACTTTTAAAATCTGCCTGGGCATGTAATCTCAATAAAAGGAAATGTATCCATACCTATTTTCAGATGAGATTACAAGTCTGCTAAGGGCTTTTTGTTCAAAGTTTTTACTTAGGAGCCATGTCAAGTTAATTTTGAAATTTGAATTGGTCATCAAGTCAGACGTTTGTCCCTAAGTCCTCTTTGGTTTTGGAGGCTGAAAGTTATCCAATGGGCCTGTTGCAAACTTTTTCTAGAGCGAAAATAAGAGTTGTTTCCAATAGAAAATGTCTCACAAATCCTGATGCTCCTTACTACACAATTTGCGTCTTTTCGAGCTTCCCGTCTCAAAAATGATACCACGGCACAGGTGAACATCTCGTTAAAGGAGTCATTCCATCCAACCCCTGCTCACAAGGATATTACGCAATATTCATCATAGCTAATGCCAATCCGCCAAAACCCATGTGACAGCACTTCGATTCCAACCACCTGATAACAATCAGCGTGTTTACATTCACATTTTTCTCGCGTTGATAGATATCCGCCTTGATTGACCTCGTGCTCTCCTCAACTTGCGCACGAAAGCGTCGGCCATGTTGAGCAGGGATTGAAGGGAACGACTCCTCTAACGAAATGTTCACCTCTGCCGTAGTATCCTTTTTGAAGCGGGAAGCTTAACAAAATGCAAATTCCTTACGCAGATTGTGAAGTTAGAAGTGCATTTCAGAGTTTGCCGATGCGCACATTGTGATTTTTGAGATATCTATACTAATAAAGCAGACTTCACGTTGATTGACTCACTCACTGACTCACGTAACAGCGGATCTCGTGAACGGGAGGCCGTGTGACCCTGAGATTCCGCACTGGGATCCCTCTCTACCCCGAGGCGCCGGATAAGGGAGGATTTCGCGATCCGCCCGCCGGTTCGCGGGATATCGCGGTCCGCGCGGGTCGATTTTCCCGTAAGGACAACGGGTGCGAGAGAGAGTGCGAGCGAGATGGAGCGATTTCCGCGTCCCGCGCTGGAAGACAGCTGATAAATTTTACGTGTCTTCTTCTGGTGCGCGCAACGGGTGCGAGGAAGATGGAAGGAGGTTGGCGTCCAACGAGTGCGAGGAAGATGGAACGAGTTCGGCGTCGCGCTGTTGGAAACGCCGCGCCATGATTGTTGCGAGCTCCGACTCGTGCATCCGTTGCCGGGCTACTCTCTCAGGGATGTGAAAATCTGGAAAATCTGTCTATGCATCGGCATAGAATAAAGAGACTGACGTAGTCTCTTCATTCTATGACATTGGTTCGCGATTTTCGCGATTGGTTCGCGCATTGGTTCGAGTTTTCTTCCGTTTTTTGCAAGATTAGTGAAAAATGTGCTCTGCGGAACCTTTCGTTTCGTTTTGTTTTTTTTGTTTTTTTGTTTTTGAAAAAATTTACCTGCTCAAGTTCGAAAGTAAAAAAATTGTTGTGATTTAGTCTTCACGTCGCCTGGGGTTACTTTTTGTTACTTTTATCTTCTGTTTTGAAATGATTAAGGCAAATTCTCGGGAAATTTTGAGAGAATCTGTTGCTTGGCTTCAAAAATAAAATAAATAAATCAAAATGGAACATAAAGACGGTGTGCAACGCTTCAATCGGAGGAGAAGCGGGGGTTTCGCGCGCATTTCATCAATATTTGATTCCGATCGTGGAGGGCGCTCTTGATACAACTATTTCACCACGGAAGATGTCCAAATTGCCGCTTGCTAGATTGAAGGAGTTCTATACTGTGATGACGGCTCGGTCACACTGCGCAGTGCGCCTGCAGACGCGGTGCTGACAGCGGAGCAAAACTAGAACATCGCTTCGACATTCTTCACCTGCTTTCTGTTTCTATCATAGTTTAACCAAAACACATGAGTCTTACTTGCAAAATTTTAAATCATCGCTAATGCTCTTTTTTTTTTTTTTTTTTTTTTTTAAATTTCAAAACATTAAATCTTATATAGGAAAACCGATGGTTACATCCCATAGTTCTCGTGAAATTAAGATTGGATTCTTCCAATTCGTCACTTTTAACAAGCAGAATTGAAGCGAGAAACTATTTGAACTCCGGAGTGGGTATGTGGTATCATACAAAATTGAAGGAAAATCATACGTTTTCGCACATCTCAAGTAACAGATGTTTATGAGTTTCATGCGCACATTTACGTAATCTTAATTGAGTCAGAGACTCGCGTGTATGCCACGATATTGATGTGAATAACGCGCAATTGTAATGATCTTAAAAATTCGCTAGGAACACGACGTATTTGCCGTGATACCGTGGTGATTATCGTGTTATTTCTAATTTGTTTTACAAAATCCCAGGAAAAATCAAGTTTTCTCCGCGATGTAGATGACAAACCCGCCATTGCTGTGAATTAAACGAAACCGCTGGTTAAATCCCGTAATTATTTCGCGGCTGAAACTCACCAGCTAACTTCAATTAAACATTGAACTGACAAAAGTAACAAATCTTTATGAAAATAACCAACTTTTGATTGGGAATTTTTGATTATTATAATTATCATGTGAGCTTATTGCAGAACAGACCAAAATAGCAGCATACTACTAATATGAACTTTTTAATCAAACCAGTGCGTCTCGCCAATTTTGAAATAGTAGATAATAATTCAGAAACACAATTAGTAACTGATCACTAATCACAGTGATTGCTGATGGTGGGGTTTTCCTGTGCGTAGCACGGGTTTCCTGCTAGTCATCTATAAAAAACAGCTCTTATTTTTGCTTTAGCAAAAGTTTGCAACAGGCCCATTGTTAAAATCGGTAATTGAATCAATTGCATCAATTTTTTTCATGTTTACAAGACTATCTAATGCAGAAATCTTTTTGAGAACGTTTTTAATCGGACGTATTTCTATCAAACGGACCTAAGCGCCGTAGGGTGAAGAAGGTAGAGGGGGGCTTGGATCAGCGGCAGAATCGGGCGTCCGGCTTATTCCGTCCTATACTCGCAATGCTTTTCCATGGCGCTTAGTTCTGTTTGACAGAACGCGCTATCCGGCATTCTAAATTCCTCAAAAGGAACTCAAATTGGCGCTTAGTTCCGTTTGATAGAAATACGTCCAATTGGTCATATGTGCATAGAGGCTGCATTCAACTCAGTTCCCTCTAGCATAATTACATCCAGTTGCTCTATGTCTTACGTTGTTTGTGATTTTTTTCCGCTTCAGAGATAACGTCAATACGGACATTTATGGTGCAAATTTATACAATGAATTCCTGACAAGTTTAAGGGACAGGAAGCCAAACAAAAGAGTTCAAGACATGATTTTAGCCAAAGATAAATTTGACTCTAGTGCTCTTGTCAAATCAATTGATTCCTGCCACAGTATTCTAGTGAAAGTAAGTTTTCTTATGTTGCGTCTTAATTATCTGTAACGTTACATTATTGTGTAATATTGTACATCTTGTTTGTTTAAAATAATGTAAACATTTAAAACTTAGTTCCAATTTGATTGGTAAGTCTATTGAGTGACTGCAGTTTTATCTTATGGTCAACAATCAACCACTGAAAGAAAAAAGTTGTCACAGCCCTGGAGCTCCTGCCTTCTGGATCCTGAGCCAGTCGCTTTGTGCTTCTTATCGTGACTCACTTTGTGAGCTGTTTCGTCCCTGTCATGAACAAAAGGAATGAAACAAAAAGGGAGAAAAATAACCAGTGTAAAGAAACAGAGTTGATAATCTAGTTTAAAAGACCCCCAAAAGTTGAAAATTGATTGGAAAATAATAAATTTTTGCTAAGTCTGGTAAATATTGTTAAAAGCTCAAAGAGTTCCTCTTTGGTAACATTAAGGCTGAAAGGGATTACGTATAGAAAGAAAGAAAAAAAAATGCTGAAGAAAAATGCTATCAAGTCTGTGAGCAGGGAAAGAGAAAATAACGTTAAAAATGATATGAAATAATAATTATTAAAGAGGAAATACATAAACCATCCATGAAAATGGGAGATTGTTGCAAAATGTTGGAAACATCGCCGCATGTATTATAAGAAGAAAGTGTAAGTAGACCAATGAATTTGTTACTGAAAGAGAAGAACATGTAAGCTAGATAGACCATTAGTCAGAAGTTTAGAAATGATTGAAACACATTGAAAAGTGTCATGACTCGATGCGGTGCAATGCTATAAATTTCAGTGCTGCGCACAAATCTTTCATGTGCTCTTATGGTGAAAGACAACTTGCTGCTTTTTAGGGCCTCTCGTGGTCCAATGTAGCTTTTTCGAAATTTTATGACTTGGTAACTGAAATGGATCTGAGCTTTACTCTTACTAAGTTTAAGGGATATTGCCTCAAGGGTTTTTTCGTCAGAAGTCTATAATCTATCAAAATAGTACCTTTTTATGGATACTTTTGTTTTTTAATTAGACTAATCTAAAACTTGATCTGTTATCTCAAGATAACATTTTTGTCATTGTATCTTCTTTCCCCATAGCATTGACCGCCTGAATATTCAGTAATTTTCTCTTATTTTTCCAGACTGGTGTTTTCTCCAATGAAATCTTGAAAGACTCACCAGATCATTCGCAGCGTGATTTCTTAATGATCGGTGATCATTTAAGGGAAGCACACTCTGTCATTGACAACGTCAACATTGCAATCGATGAGATCTTCCGGCGTGAAAACTTCAGTTAATCTCAGATGTGATATACGAGTAGTGAACCGAACTTTAAAGAAATGCTATTTTCTTACTTGTTGAATATTAATAGCTAGTAAGCAAATGTACCTGATTAATTTTTACCCATCTCTGCGAGCAGCTGTAGTTGGATGGAATCATTGCTATTCTATCTAAGAGCATAAGAAATACCCATGGAGCTTGTCACCTTGCACATCTCTCCTACCCAATTCAGCACAGAGTTAGTGACTGAGGCATAAGTTGGCCCTTCCATCCAGCAGCACCGTCAAAAATTCCTGTCAATAATTTGCTCTTGGTTGAAAATGCTGCCATAAAAACAATTTATCCCCCAAAAACAGGGATATTTGAATGAAAGTATGGTGGAATCAAAGAATTAGCCTAAATGCCTTTTCACTTTAAAATTTAGGTATAGCCGAGAGGGGAATTTTGAGTGAATCATTTTTTTCTGAAGAGAGCCGTCTCCAATGTTTGTAGTTCTTTACGGGTTATCAGGGCTAGAATTAATCTTTTTACAAGTCTCAATTGTTATGAATTCCTCCCGTTTACTTCGAAACAGAAAGCGGACAGAAAAACAACTTCGATTTGCACAGTTGTAAAAAATTACTATATCTCTTTCATTTTTCATCAAAAATTTGGCACTTGAAGTACCCTTGTTTGGAAAAAAACTGAATTAACGTTATGGGAGGGTGTATTTATTTGTTGTTTCAAGGAGAAAGTAAATTAAATCAATTTAAAGACTAGAAGTGCAAGGCTGTCTGAATGCAAGTTTGTTCCTTTGCCCTGAAACAAAGCAAAATAATGTATGTAAATTTAAGGAAACTTGATGTTATGAATATTCCATCCAGCGCTAGTCGTCAAATATCATCTATGTAGCTTCATTCTCGTAATTTTAAAGAGAACCTATTCCCTCTTCTTAACCTTAATGTCGTAGGTTAGTTCAGTGTCTATGTGGCATCAAAGCAGTTCGAGGTACAACTCATAAATTAAATATAAAATTTTAAGTCTACAACATAGTTGAACATATATTTACTCCTAGGCTCTGAAATTAATTCTGAGAAGAATAGCGCAATTGTTCCCAGTTGCATCAGAGCTCTGTTAAACGGTAGGTAGAATAGATTGCAGAAGTTCATCCCCATAGTATAAAAAACTAAGCAGTGGCAAGGTGTGCTTTGCAATGTATCAATGGATCTGCCATTTAAAGCTTTGGGAAAGGATCAATAAACAGAGTGTTTGCAACGAACACCTTAATAATCGATTCTTTACCATAGCTTCAAATAGGGATGTATCAATATTCGATCATTCACGCCATGTCACAGAAACAATGGTAATATTACTCCATTTGTCGATTTATTTAAGTCTTTATGATGCATAAGCTCAAATGTTAGATGTTTATTTTTATATTTTAGCTTATTTATTGTAAAGGAATTTAACAATACTATTAGCATCAGCGCATGGTTTGAATGGGAATAATCCGGAATTGATTTGCGAAGAGCAATTTTTAAGCTGAGTTTTTAATCTTCGGAAACTTCATAACAACTCAACAAGTAAGAAAGTAATTGACAGAGGGAGAAATAAGGGCATGTGATTAACAGAGAAAAAAAGAATTTTTGCTGTTTTTATCCACTGTATTTGTAGCCTTTAAAAAAAAAGCATTCGGAAAAATCTTGATCTTATAAATTTGATCATCTCCTCATTTTCTCTCTTTCTTTCCCCCTCTCTTAGAAGAAGTTCCATTTGTGTTCTTAAGTTAATTGGATGAAGTCATTAAATTTTTTTCTCTTTATATCAGTGCCCAGCAATCGGTGCCAAATTTTTTTTTAAGGCTATGAAGACTTTCAAAAATTGTTGGATTCTTTTTTTATTTGGTAACCTGTTATTTCTTATCCTGCTGTATTGTCTCTCCTACCGTCATTTTCAGGGGCACAGATTTCTGTGATTCACAGCTAGCGTCTCTATCTTTAACTAAATGTAAGAAAAAGATATGTTAAGTTTCATCAGTCAAAATTGCAGACTGTGATATGAGACCACAAGGAAGTAACATAAGTTGGCAAGGAGCAGTTAGCTTCCTAGAACTTTTTATTTGAACTTTCCATTTCAATTTTTTAAGTTCGACAGTATTTCAAATCTGCCCTATTTAATCTTGAATCTAAATATCTTCAACTGAGCTCTGTGAGCCAGAAAGTAACCCCTGTCACATTCTCTCATTATCGATCATGTAGGTAACCAAAAAATTTTGAAGGCATACATTTTTCTCATTTTCCTCTTGTACGCTAAATCTTCCTCTAATCGTCGAAAGTTATTATTAATTTTGTATATTCACTTGTTATTGTTGAATTGAGTCATTATCTTGTTGTTTTTTAAAAAAACCATGGTTGAAATGTCAAACATTTCATTTCCGTCATTGTAGGCCTAGCTGGATGTAATGACCTACTGGATGTATTGATCATCAGTATTTTTAAAATACAATTGCTAGACGGCGAAACAATGGAAACAACTAAAAATGCTATTCATGCGAAGAAGAAGAAAGCACTAAAACTATTGCAATCCAACACTTTCTGAATTTATTTATTTGGTGTCCTCAAAAAACACAATATTCCTTTGTTGGGTGATATTTTTGCATTTTTCAAAGAGATTTTGAATAGAAATTCTGCGTCTAAAATCGATACTAAAAATTAAAATATTCATTTCCTGTTCTGTGTGTCTGCAAATGAGAGCAGCAGAAATTCAAAGAGCACCCACATCATCGTGTGGCTGCCAAGGAAAGTGGTGTGGTCTTAGTTTTAGTGCCTTCTTTAGTAATCTGTATACTTGTAATGTGTAACTATATCAGCAACAACTGTGTTTGGAGTGTGCCTGAATTTTCACAGTACACTCTTGATAAACATCATAAGCTTTACTCATAAGAGTGGGTGTAATTGTAGTAGAGTTAGAACAACTTGGAAGAGGGTAAAAATGATACTGAATAGCAACGGTATCTATAAAGTCAGTATTTATAAAATACTGCACTGCCAGTAATGGTTATTATGTACGTTTATGTTAATTAAAATTAAAATGTATACGTTTGTGATAGCTTTCATTTCCATAATGAGGTTCTTTTGGATGAGTTCAACCAAAATCAGCGGAACCACATAAGATGTTGCCTAATTTTCTCCTATGCTTTATTTCTTGAATAGCAAACTGAGCAACACTGCAACTTGAAATTTTCTGTGTTCACTTCTTATAATCTAGGGGGAATTCACAGAATTTAAAAGTACTAAGTCGTTTAGTTCTCTGTCAAAAAAATAAAAATGAGAGAAAATTAATCAATGTGAAATTTTGTTCGGTTTATTTCGGTTAAATCCGTCCATTTCTACTTAGTGATGCACAACATGCAAAGAAATGAAGCTCTAGTTAATTTTTATGAAGGTTCTAAAAATTCCCATCTTCACAGTCGGTTTTTTACATCATCAGTATTGATCAAAAACTGCAGAAGCCGTCACAAAAAAATGAACATATTCATCATTGATTTTTACCTGTTTTGAGCTGAAGTTCGTAACAAGGAAGAACGAGCAATTGAATGGAATCACAGCATGAATTTATTTAAGTGGTTTCTTTTACTTCGATATTCATCCTTTGAAACAGGAATTACCTTGCCAAAATTGTAGGTTTTAGTTCCATACATTTTTTTTGTTCCCTATCTTCTACCTCTTGCCCGGTAGGTTTTTCCTGCTGTCAGAGACATCAATCTGAAATCTTTACAGGAAATTTCTTGGTCCAAGATAGCTCTTCTTGTCCTACCAAACACTTATCAAAATCTAGCACTGTCAAATAACTTGCTTTGATAAAAAATGGTGTTTTTCTCTTAAGGCAAGAAAATGAATCTTGAGGTTATGAGAGACAACGAGAACTTGCAAGTAATGTATTGTAGATCATAATGCAGCATAGTCTTTCATTTACGGAGAAAATATTCTCTTGCTTCTTGTAAATTGTTTTCCCACCAGAAATGATTGTACTTTTTCTTAATTGTTATTCAGTTCTAAGTTTTGGAAAATAAACTTGACATATGTAACTATTTGTAACTTATTATTTGTTACTTTGTAAATATGTGCGCTCATCTGTTTTGCAGAAGAAATTTCTGCAAGGTCAGGGAGTGAAATCAATGATGGAATTCTTATCGAAGTAAAAAAGACAATATTACAATATTTTGAACAAAACTTTGTCGTGTAATGATCTGTTTTCTTCCTCGCCACTTTGATAAATTTTAATTGTAAAATTATAGCTACAGAAGAACAAACGTGTTATAATTATGAAGCGTCCATGTCATGAGCTGACTATAAGTCTAAGGCGGCCAATTGAAAGCTTAAAATCCTCACACAAGGGAAATAGCATGTGTACACGGAAAAAGCATAGATTTCTAAAGGTCAGCTTTTGTTTGATAATATGGAAAGCCATAAAAAAGTATGGTTACGTAGTATTTCTGGCACGAACCAAAAAGAAGCAT
The DNA here is from genome assembly GCF_001854935.1 of Bemisia tabaci. NCBI lineage: Eukaryota > Metazoa > Arthropoda > Insecta > Hemiptera > Aleyrodidae > Bemisia > Bemisia tabaci. The sequence continues at coordinate 867,561 of NW_017550603.1, read as the reverse complement.
TCAGGGTATGCAATTTCTCCACATTGCTTGGCATATTAGCTATTGCCTTCCCGCAAAATCTTAGTTCAATTCTGCTTTTTTTGGCTCATCCCAGCAGTCTATTTTCCAAACTCCAATTTCTGAATTATCTTCGTTATACTTACAATGAAAAAATTAGCTATTTGTGTGTCTGAGGAATTAAATTTGCCTTTTTTGAAAATAATATCTGTAATGACAATGTAAAAAAAGAGGAAAAGATGAAAGGTGGTAACGTAAGACTTTAGGGAGACCCTTTAATAGAGGAATTTTTTTTGGGATGGGGGGGGGGGAGGTGAGCTAAAGTTTCCCTTTATTTCAACTAAGAATAATTAATGCAATAAAGTACATTCCTCAAAAAAAGTTGGAAAAGATACCCATATCAGAAACCGAGTGTATTTAATTTTTATATAATAGTTGTACACACCCATAACAGTGTCCTTATAGTATGCTGCCGTGTCTTAAAATGTCTGCTGGGTTTTTACCATTGCAGAATCCTTCGAATTTTAGATAACCTATTTTATCCATCTAAATGGATGCATATAAATCATTAGGAGCGATCGCCAGAGTAATATGGGCTCTGTGCTGCATTTAGTCTTACAAGAATCTGGGCCTCAGTCACAATTGAGATAGTTTCCAAAGAACTAAATAGGTAGATATAAATGTGGAATAAAATCATTAGAATTCTCAGTCTAATGACCGCAATGATTTGCCTGCAGGAAATCATGAAATTGCCTGCGAGCATTTTGAAGCTCATTGATGCTGATACGCCTCCGCAAGGTTCAAGATTTTAACGTTTATTAGATTGTTCGGTTAGAAATCCTAGTCATGACTGCGATCCCAATATTCCTATAACAAAAGCCAACTAATGCTGACTCGATGTTAGAGACATGAGGAGGAAACTGCTGCACCCTACCTATATGTGCAGTTTTAAAAAAATTGAGGTATTAATGATTTCAAGTAGAACTTGTCTTAATACATATTCTGTGAAAAATTCACTCCCAAAGTCCTATTTTTAAGCATTAAAAAGTGAGTTTAAACTTTCTTTCCCGTGTCAGGATCCATGTAATTTCCGTAATTTCGAAAATTCTTACATGTATTTCCCGAAATAGCAAAACTGCACCTATGCGCCTTGTCCTCCAAGCCTTTTATTTATTTTTTGTTTCATATTGAAACAGTGTTACGTCTAAATAAGCGTTTTNTGGGGGGGGGGGGGATTTCTCTATCGGTTTACGTCCATTAATTTACATACTTCCATCTCCTCACTATTTTTTTGCGTGGATTTAAATTTCCCGCTCATCAGATGATATCGTAGAATTTTTTCGTTGAGCGGTGTTATTCGTTGTTCTTTGTTGATAACATTTTAGAGGTTATCTTATATCTTAAGTTGTTTGTCAAAATTTTGTGCTTTTAATTTCTTCCTCTTACGTTTTAAATCTAATGTTCTAAACTCATCACATAGGAATGGCTTTGAACGCAGCATGCAGGAGCTCTGTTCTCAAATGGATCTCCACGCCAAAGTTGAACTGGTAAGTCTATGACTTTTTGCAATTTCAGAAGCAATTAGGTTTCAGCAATGAAAAAGATTCAAGATGTTTTCATTAGATTAGAAAGACTTCTTTGCTCTGCTGACCTATTGTCAGTAACATAATGAATCACAAATTTTCTTATAAGGCTTTGTTGTCAGAAGCTATTTTGACAATGACCTTGTAGGTATCGGGCAGTAATGGTTCAGCGTAGTGGATAATGGATTTGTCAGATCGACTGGATCACGTTACTATCATTAACCAAATATTTTTTTAATCCATTGTTCCGATAGAGGAGAGTAAGTTCTTTGGTTGTCTTATACTCCTAGGGAAAATACAGTATGTATGTAGCTCTCACCGAATTAGGAGAGGTAAGCAACAAGAGCTTGCTCATCGATTGCTAAAAAAATCACTGATGAATTCTGAATCTGTCCTTCTCAGCAGGTGAATACATGCATTTGCTTAGATGGCACCATTAATAAGTGTTGATATAAGTAAGACTTGACTTTTGTTTCAACATACTATGAACGAGTTCTAGAACTTGTGAAAATCATAGACCTCTGTGTAACGTTAAGTAACCTTTTTCAAGCATGACGATTGATGCACTAGCCGGCCAGGTTGGTCTAGTGGTCAGCGCGCCTGACTCTAAGTCAACATGTCCCGGGCTTGAGTCCCGGTAGTGGTGTCAAATTTTCTTGGAACTGACGAGTAGATCTGCTGAAACAGATCCTACTTGGCCAGAAGTAGGAGGATGTAATGAGTGATTGCCCTAAAATGAAATTTTGAAGTAACTTCCTAACTGACTGTTGATAAGGATTAATTCACCCTAAGTAGTAAGTATTTCCCTTTCTTTTCTTGATGTTATTTTTTCTGAATTCCACATGTCAAAGATAGGTATGAAAAACTTCTGGTATGAGTAAATATTTTGTTTGCGTCTTTAATTTTTCCTTTTTCACAGGCTGTAATTGAATTTTGTCTCGAGTGAAGATGAATATAAATTATCTTTTTTTGTAGGAAAGCAGGTGCGCCTTTAGCTAGCACTGTTGGAAAGCAATCAGAGCGGGGATACGCAGTAGACCCTACGAAAACCCTCGAAAAAACTTCATTACTTCACGCTGAGGAGAAAGAGGTGGTTGTTACCGTCAAAGAAATTGTAAGTCTAAATGTTTCCGGTTTTAATGAATTCTCAATGGTATTTCCACATAACGAGCTTCAGATTTGAGTATGGGTCGGAGCATTGCATTTTGTTCATTTTTTCTAGAAATTCCACTTGGAATATATGTAGATAAAATTTGTTGATGCATGCTTCTAAAATGCTGGAAATCAACTTATGACTGTGTCGTATTTGCAATTAATAGTCCAGGGTTGCCACTGTTAGGGAATACCGGGAATAAAAAGTCATGGAAAACCTGGAAATTCTAGGGAAAATTTCTAGAATGGGTTTGACGTTTCGAACAGTAAATTTTTCCTGAAAACTATTTCAAATTATTTCTTTTTTAGCATCTGGCATTTCCGCAATTATGAGGGAATTTTACCAAAATATGACGGAGAAATCAGGGAAATTTCAGAGAATTTCATTTTCTAAATTCTGTGGCAAACCTGATTAAATGCTGATTCTCTTGAGAAAGAAGCCTTTGGGCTGTCCTCCCTCTATTATTCTATGTTATTCACACCCTGTCAGTATGTCAAAATCTCAGTGATACTTATAAGAGTTCATTGCAGCAAGGGTGTAGAGACTTCTTGCTTATGCGATCATGATCACATCAACATCAATTGCTCTAACTCTCTCACATTAGCTTAGTAGTTTATTTTATGCTTTAATAAAAGCTCCCTGTGAAAACGGTGGTTGTGGTATTCTTTTACAACAAACATATATTGTTGACATTTGCTTCAAATTCAAATTCCTGAAGTTCATTTTCTAGAGAATTTGCTGTGTAATTAATTCCTTGACCAAACTCTTTCTGCTGCATGGACATCAAAATACACAACTTTGAATACTTAGAAAGCGATTTTCTCAAAACGTAAATACTTGACATCCACTGTTCAAACATATTTGGCTTCATATACAATTGTGGTGCTTCTAAGTTAGCATCGCTGTTTTTAAATTAACCTTTTCCTCTTTTTTTGCGTGTAAAAATTCTGGGAAAAGTAAAAGAATTTCAGCGCCAGTGGTCAGGGAATTTTCTCAAAAAGTTAGAGATAGTTAGTGAATTGTGGGGCTTGGAGGACATGAGTATTAGTGCAGTTTTTGTTATTTCGAGAAATATGTGTTTAAAGTTTTGAAATAAGATGGATTCTTGTAGCGAAGAGAAAGTTCCAACTGACTTTGTGGTGTTTAAAAATTGAAATTTGGGAGCGAATTTTTCACAGAATATGCATTAAGATTAGTTTTACTTGAAATCATTAATAGTTTATCTCAAGTTTTTCTAAAACTGCACTAATGAGTCTTGTCCTCCAAGCCCCTCAATTCAGAAATTTGATTGAACCTGCAACCCTGCTAACGGTTTTTCCCAATCAACTGATTTTCTGTTACAGGAGGATCTATCACCTACAACTGGTGTCCCCGAAGAACATGTGAAGACAAGGCTTGTAAAGATTTATAGTCCCTCCAAGAACCCCATGCAATCCGGCACACACAACACCGGTCACTGGCAAATGGAATTTGATACCAGAGAACGATGGGAAAATCCCCTCATGGGATGGTGCTCCACGTGAGTTTGACAAAATTAAATTCCTCCTCCTTAATTTAACTCTCCCCCTTAAATATTTATTTCAATGAAACACCTGAACTGGTTAAAACTTGAATAATTTAAGAACAATGTCCCAAAAGCTCCTTTTTTTGGACACACGATAGCAGAATGCTAATTGTGTTTTGTGTAGCATTAAAGTGCTGATAATAACCGACAGAACAAGACCAGCCAGCATGAGCACTGTACGTCAAAAATTGACCAAATCACAATATTTGCAAAAGGACTAGTCGAACTGACCCCTCCAGGATTTCAGCACTTTTTCTGGAAGGAAAAGAAAGATTTAAAGATTCAAACGGTTTTATTAAATCAAATCGTACCAAGATTACTACCATTTACTCCTCTTCACTGGACGACCGGACCCTTGTTTCCTTTCCTAACAATCTTTTTTTCCACACAGTGCCGCAACTGTGTTTCCCACCGCTGCAAACATGTTTTTTCGAAATCTTCATTCCCAAGGTTGTTTAAGAAAGTTTTAACAGCTCTTTTGATTTCATTGACTAAGTTGAACCTCATGCCTCCTAAGCCCTTCTTCAACAGAGGAAAAGATCCGAAAGTCGCAGGGTGCGAGGTCTGGACTGTACAGAGAGTGCAGAAGGCAAGTCCATCCCAAGTTTATCCACAGTGTTCTTGATGAACTAGGCTGTGTGTGATTAGGCGATGTTCTAGTGCAGGGGCCATATCTTCTTCATCTCTAGCTGCCTCTCGACAACATGCTTAAGCAGTGTGATCAGTACAGAGTAGTCAGGTTGATTGACTTTATGTTCCAAATTCCTTTTGATCTCACCATTTCTCTGTAGAATCTTTGTCTCCTTAAATATTTGTTCTCTTTTCAAAAAATAATGCTAAAAATCCTCAAGGGTCAGCTCGACATATCATTATCAAAATGCTGCAATTCAGTCAATTTTTGAGCTAAAAACCTCAAATTGGTCTTGTTTTACAACTAGCATTTTAATGCTACTCAAACCGAATTTTAATGCTACTCAAACTGCATTTTAATATCTGCAACCATTATCCGAAAAAAGAAAACATGCAGTACTTTTGGGACACCTATTGCACTTAACATTTGTTTTCACATCCAAAGTCTCAGTAGAATAAGTTGGTCAAACATGGTTCAAATCTAATTCACAATTCGATGACCAAAGTGCGAAAGGACGTATCTCCGTTGCAATGTTTCAACATTTCCGCTCCTACCTACCTCTTTTTTTTTGTGAAGAGAAACAGGCCAACTTCATGGCTTCAAATTTTTACAGAATATTCTGCTAGGTAAGGGTTGAGAAAAATCAAGGAAATTTTCAAGAAATTATGTTGACTACCTTTCTGAAGAAAAAATAAAGCATTACAGGAAGTCTACAACGTCACGAACGGAGATACGTTGTTCTGCATTTTGGCTATCAAATTGAGAAATCAATGCTCTTCTTTTTGATGGATATATCAACGGTGTAAGTCCGCAATCACATATCTCGTTTACGGTGTCTGAAAATCTCCTCCTCTATGTTATTTTTTTAAAGGAGAACAAATTGACATCATTCCTTGAAGTTTTTGCAGAATTTTCTTTGCACAGAGAAGAAAAATCATGGTAGTTTTAAAGAATTTTCGTCGAGTAGTTCTCCGTTTAAAAAAATAAAGTATGACAGGAAGTCTGTGACGTCGCAAACCGAGTTATGTGATTGCCGACTTACACCGTCAATATGTTGTCCAGATAGGTTAATGATAGATGAATGGTTTGTTCTCTGCTAACTAAAGTACCACTTTAAGACAAAAATCTTGTAGCTTATCAGGTATGACATAAATTTTGTCATCTTTTCATCAAAATAAACTGGCTACTCTAATAAATTTATTTTTTACGAATTATACCTCAAGTTAGGTCTCGAGGTATACAAGTCTCTTTGTTTCCACTTTACATATAAGGTGCATTGAAGTGAAAGCTTGTATAGGTTTGGATAAGCAGACTTGAATTGTTGTTTAATTTTTTTCAAATATGACTTTGTTTTTTATTCAGTGGAGATCCATTATCAAACATGAGTTTGAAATTCGCTGACAAAGAAGATGCCATATTCTTTTGTGAGAAAAACGGATGGCGCTGGTATATCGAAGCCCCGAAAACGAAGGCACCAAAAGTGAAATCTTATGCACACAACTTCGCTTGGAACAAACGAACCCGCACCTCAACGAAGTAAATTTGAAGAGGTATCGTTGAAAATTTCGTCTGTAAATAGAAATGTCGTGAAAAATCTTTTGTTGTTATAGTGAGAAACTTTTGAAGAATGAACATTCTCAAAAAATTTCTGTTTTCATGGAGCTTTACCGACTTGATAATTCATAAGTAAATATTACTTGAACTCAATAGTAATAATAAATTATGAATTCATAATGATAAGCCATTGAATATTATTAGCTCACACTATATCGCATTGATTGTTGTTGCACCTTGTTATTTTATTCAATAATATAATCCTACGCCTAGATTGTTATTTAAGTCTATTTATTTGAAAATCATATGTATGAAAGCTCACTCAAAGGTTCCAAGATTCCTTTGAGATAATTCATCAGAAGAAGAAAAAAAATATTGTATGGATACAGTAGTTGCAATTACGCTGGAGGCCTGACAGTTGGTGGCAGCATCGAAGTCTCCCAAGGTTAAAATATTGATGGCTGAACTCTGAAAAAATTCCTCGGAGAGGCCTTTAAAACTCTATTTCTATTTCATTTTTTGAATAATAAAAACACATCTTTGATGCTTAAATTGTTCCCATAATACATTTTACATAGAAATAAAAAATGAAGGATGTTTCCAAGATCAAGCTCAAATTATTTTTTCTTTTCCAAAGGAGAAATTATGACAGAAAAGAATCATTGTCGTAGAAAACGATACATGTCAGTTAGTCTTTTAAAATGACACGTGCATACTACTGCATTGAACTGTAGCACAGTACCGAAACTTATTAAAGCTTTCAAGCGTCTAAATTAACTTTCAGCGCTTATGATCAAGACAGCAGAATTTTAAGATCCAGGAGGTGTTATAACAGCTCTGAAGGACTCATAAGGCACTTCGATTATTTTTCCAGAACCAAGAAGGAAAAACCTGAAAAAAACTTAGAACAAATGAAGGAAAGTTAGCTTAGTCTGATTTCCCAATCGCAAGGGAACATATTTGTCTAAAAATTCTGATTCCCTACTTTTTAGCATAGAATTCACCCTCTGATTGGGACATGAAAAGCTGTCCCACAGTCAGTTCAGCCAGTGAATGGTTCAATGTCTTACTCAATTTGACCTCTGTTTCATCAATAAAGTTTCTCAGTTTCTCGCAATTCAATTGTCAGTAGCGCTGTTTTTGAAGAGTAATATTTACACTCATGTGCCAATTCTTGATGAATAAAGAGCTTCTCAAAATTTGTGACTATTTAAGTATTTATCTATCTTGCACACTTCAGACGGAAATAAACGTGACTACAGAATGTTCACTGATTTATAAAAAAATGAACCCCTCAACTCATTGACAACATGGAGACTTAACTTCACTGGGCAGTTTTGACCATGAGTAACATTGTTATGGAGGCACAGCAAGGTGTATTGGTATTTTAACTAAGAACTACTATAAATTTTGTCTTCTATTTATTTTTAAATAAATAAACTTTATTCCAAAGAAAAACATATGTATGCAAAAAAGAGACAACAAATAGTCTTGCATGAAGAAGTACAAAAAGGAAAAATAAAAAATAAATTAATAAATAAATAAATACGAAGTATAAAAATCGTAATTAGAAAGGAAAGAGAGAATTACTCCATTAATGACGATTATCAATATTTTTCACAGAAACTGATCATTGCATTAATAAATGCCTTTGGAAGAATCACTCTCAATACTTACTCTCACTATATATTTACATACCACTAATCCTAGAATAAATAAATCTCACTTCGGATTCAAAAGTGTGAGGAAAATTCTCCATTCTGAGGGAAGACCCAGCCTGGTTTGTCTTCTTTTTTTCTGTCAATATGTGCGGACTTCACATCGATAAATTTTCATTTGCATTCAAATTCACATAAGTATAATTTTTTTTACTTTTCAGTTAAAATATTTTTCACGAAGAAACCAATTATCTCTATTACAGTAGAATTTCTTTCACAACACGAAATGTTTCACAGCTCAGATTTAGCTATGTTGAAGCTATTGTTGGGATCACTTTGAATGATGTTTATTATTTGGCTGAGTTTAACCAGAGTCAGCCCGACTGCATTTATTGTTACCTAATTTTCTCTCCTAGCTGTTTTAAAAGAACAACTTAATTTGGGGAAAAGGCTGCAAATAAAGAAAAAGGAATAAACAAAACCCAGAACGTTTCAAAATAATAACAATTTCATTATCAACCGGAAAATAAATTAAAAACAAAAACGAGCCGTCGCTCCGCTGTAATTGGGAGACCGAGACGGTCTCGGTCTCGCAATTACTCTTTTATTATGTGTATTTTGGCTGATTAAGTTGTTTCTCATTCTCTAGCTGTTTTATTTTGTTATCAGAAAATGAAATAACAAAATGCTTTGAAACTTTCTATGAATTTGCTCTTGGTTACTGCAGGCATCCAACCAAATTTCAAGTTAGAACTTAGAACTAAACTCAAGTTAGAACTTTCAAGTTGATACTTAGTTTTCTATTTCAAGAGAAAGAAAAATCTTAAAAAAGGAAATCAGGCAACGTTTGATGTAGTTAGGCAGATTTCGGTCAAATCAAATCCGTCCTGTTTTAGAGAGCAGGGCATTTTTAAGGCTGCTTCAAAAATTTCCTCTTTTATTAAATCATGACATCCAATGAGGTAATCAAATAAATTAAATAAATTATAAAAAAAAAATTGCATAAATAACACTCGACACGGTTTATGTACATTCCACTTAATCGTTTGGATCAATAAATAACAAATCTTTGTTGATTATTATCACAATTTGAAAGCCAGACTATACAAATATTTACAGAAATTGAAGTCTCTCAGTTCTGACTTTTGACTGGCTGAGAATCCTGGAAAGAGGTAAATTTGGCCTTGAGGATCTCATTTAAAGATGGCGCGGGCTTCGATCTCATGGATATATATTCTTGAGCGTCTTCGTCTTGTGGCAGAGGTCGATTTTTATCCTCCGGAACTGGTCTGCCATCTGGTAAAACTCTAACCACCATCGGGCCTTCAATCATATAACCGTCAGGATTGGCTATTTCTTCAACGTTAGTCGAAGCAGCTCCTAGTTGATTGCCATCTGGGGTTGACTCTGTGAAAGAGGGAAAGAAAATCGATTATACATCAATTCTACTGAAATCCATAGGATACCTATTCAATGATTACTGTAACAAGTAGGTCTACTAGATCAAGCTTTTAACTGCATATCTGTGGCCGAAGTGCTAAATCACGTATCTCATCTGTGGGTTATAATCATCTGTTCATCACACATTCATCTGTTTGCGATGTCGCGGTTTTTGGAAATCTAATCTAACGTAATCTCTTGAAAACGTCCTTGATTTTCCTGTAGAATATTTTATGTAAGAATATTTGAAAATATAAAGTTCAGCAGGGCCGGATTTACCTACTTGCCGCCCATGGGCCGTTAGTATTTTGCCGCCCCCTTCTCATTCGTTTTGAAACATCAATGAAAACCATCAAATGAACGAGCCAGCAGGGGAGGGGTGCATAAGACGCATTTACTGATGTTGAACACATTTTTTGGGAAAGCCCTGTCAACACTACTAGCAAAAGTTCACGGAACTCGGCGCGAAAGTTAAGTTTCGTAAACCTATCTCTGTGTGGACAAGGCCTTCCATTCGCAAGAAATGAACGAAAAAATTATGAAAGAACAAACATAAATGTGGATTAATGATTTTAACTTCCGCCGCACGGTGTGGCGATACGGGTAAAAGGTCGGACATGGGCGATTCCGGGATTGTGAATGTTTAGGACCGGAAATGTGTTCTACGAGTATTATATTATATGGATTTGATGATAGTTTTTAAATTTTCATCCCCCATATTGATGGTACAGGCCTCTAAAGTCCGCTAAGTCGGCAATCTAAAATTTCCTCTAAAAACGCACCAATGTTTGTACATTCTTTAGTCTATTTTAACATTTCATGAGACCTTTTCCAATGACGTAATCTTACTCTATGCAAGCTGCTGATCATTTTTCACTACTAAAATGTAGCCGTAAATAGGTTTGAATACGATTTATGCCGTCTGAAAGTCCTCGCGCCGAAAATGCTGAAAATAAAACTTTATATTAACTTTCGTTCCAAGTGCCAAGGAGTGCCACGCTGAGACTTGTTGGGGCAGACCCACAGGACCCCTGAGAAGCCTCCTAAACAATTTTTAGCTGCTAATATCTGCTACTCCGACGGCAGCATGATATTATCTGATATGAAGTCGGTTGCGCGAAATCGGTTTTTATCACTCCGCGCAACCAATTGTTGATATTTCTCTAAGATCCATCACGTAGGTAAGTGTTCAAAGGTTAAAATAGGCTAAGTACGTGTAAAAGAAGTTACTGGATGCAGCAGTAGTAGTGTAATTTATTTACTTCTATGTATAGGACATTCCAGAAATTTAAATTGTTTCTGTTATTTATCATACTAATAATGAATGGTCAAGAGGTTAGAACTGTTATTATAAGTTTAAATAATGTGACTACTACTCACACTGGTTGGTATCCTCATGTTATAATAATTATAAACACGGCAATTATAGAAATTTCGAATATCATGTAGAATATCATTAAATTTCACCTGTAGAAAGTCATTATTAATAGGACTAATATTGTAAATATATACTTATTACACATTTTAGTCTGACTAATTTTACCAAAAATTAAAAAACCAATATTCATATTGATAAATTAAGCTGGATGTAGCTAATTAGCTACATATGGTAGTGGATGAAGTAGTCGAGAGTTAACGTTTCGTTTGGTCATGAAGGGCAAATAGATATGTTGTTTAAAATCTCGTTTCTTCTATTTTATTCAATTTTTTTTGTTCCTATATTAACAGCAGTATTAAGATATACAATTATGAATACGTACAATGCTGACTCATAAAGCCAGGTGGAAAGAGAAAAGGATGGCTGCAAATATTTTAAGAAGTGTCGAACGTTTAAATTATAGAAATGCATTCATTTGCGAGATGGAAATCAATGTTTTTAGTCTTCTTTAGAAATAACTTATGTAAATAGCAATTTTTCTCGGATTTTTATCACTCAAATGGTAAAAGTAAAGGCAGATTTGAAATTTACAACAAAAATTACCCTATGATCACGCTCCTTGATTCAAAATGATGCGTTTTAAAGCCACAGTTTCGAGGTGGTTCAGGAAATCAATGTTTTTAGTCTTCTTCAGAAATAACTTGTGTAAATAGCAATTTTTCTCGGATTTTCATTACTCAAATGGTAAAAGTAAAGGCAGATTTGAAATCTACGACAAAAATTGCTGCAGGAGTGTCCTCCTTACTTAAAAATGATGCGTTTTAAAACCGCAGTTTCCAGGTGGAAATCAATGTTTCAGTGTTTTTCAGGAACAACTTATGTAAATAGCAATTTTTCTCGGATTTTCATCACTCTAATGGTAAAAATAAGGGCAGATTTGAAATCTACGACAAAAATTGCCCTAGAAATGTCCTCCTTACTTAAAAATGATGCGTTTTAGGGCCACAGTTGACAACAAAACGCAAGTTGTCGAGCGCATGTCCGGGCAAACCGGCCTTTCGCCACACCGTGCGCCGCCGCGCCTCGCAGATCGCACTGTGTTTGCCGCAATGCGTGAAGTATTCGTGCAGTCTTGTAGGCGCTAATATGTGTTACATGCCGATCGCCGCGCCGAGGGCTTCTCCTTTTCATCTCAAGTCCTCGTCATCATTTCTTTTTAAGTCGCGCCGTTCCAGGCCACATTGCGTGTTTGGTTTCTCTCTAAACTCGACTAATTAAAGGTGCTGTCTCTTGCATCACTGAAAGACGACAAAAGTAGAAATTACTATACTCTCAGAAAATTAGAGATTCTGTCGCCTTTTCTCGTTTGTAATTTTTTTTTCTAAATCCGAATTTTTTTTACACCAACATTTAAAAAAATTGCTAACTTTGCCGCCCACTATAGGTTTACCGCCATGGGCCGCGGCCCATGATAATCCGGCCCTGTAAAGTTGGCTTGTTTTTCTTCGAAAAATAATTTAGGAGCAGAAATTTAAAACGACGCAATGGAGGTACTTGGTTTCGCCCTTCGGCCATCAATATCTCCTACCAAAAGAGTCAGAGAGAGTGACTTTTAAGATAAGATCATTTAGTCACTGGCCAGATTTCTAGTAGCAAAAAGTACTAAAATTATCTTCAAATTGAAAGAATTTCTAAGAGTTGCCAAGTCTGGGAGTAAAATATGTTAATCCTTGAAGGTAGGAAATACAAGGAGGTGCAGTCTCTCTGTTTAAAGTTGGTGACTATTCTTGATGAAATCATCAATCTTCGAATCACGTTTTCCTCATCATTATAATTATTATAAAAGCTTAGTGCAAAAAATTGTAGGATTTTTCAAAGAAGTCAGCTTAAAATTTTGAAAAAATCGAAAGAATTTGTTCCACCTCACTGTTAAAGCCTTTCTGCCAGTATGTCAACGCTTCAAAATAAGTTTATCCCTGGTAAAAATTGGCGATAAGAGCTGCGTTTCAAAATACCATAGGAATTCTTATAGCCGGCTAAAGAAGGCTACAGAAAATCATATAGCTGGCTACAGAATGCGGAGAAAATCATACGGCCGGGCTATAAGAAGCGATAAAAAATTATGCAGCCGGGCTAAAGTTCCTATCGCCGGGCTTTACACTTTATCGCCTGGCTGTTGCTTTTTCGCCATCCATTATAAAAGGCTATAAGAAATTGTGTAGAAATTCGTGTGCTTTGGAAATCATTAAGTTTGATATGGAACCACCTTAATATTTACAAAACACACGTTATATTTTCCTTTAATACATATTTTTTTTCATCAATTAAAACGAGAATAATCCATACAGGATGTGCAAACATTTCAAAATCATGAGTTGAATAACGCTGACTCCGCCAGATTAAATTGTATTAGAGCCTAACACAAAGCGGAGCGGCGACGCGCTGGCGCCTACAAACCTAACAGGGATACTTTACGCATTGCGCAATGCGTGAAGTATCTCTATTAGGTTTGTAGGCGCCAATGCGCGTTTCGCGCTGGCTGCCCGCCTGCCGCACCGTGCCACGGCGCTTGAAGCAACTATTTCACACCAGTGGTAGTGCACAGTATCATACGAAACTGAAGGCGCTCTAATATATTAGGAATGGCAGGCATCCATCAAAAGTACGGAGCTTTCCTCCCTATAATCAAGATACTACGGCCCAAAAAGAGAGCAGTGGTCCAAAAACTCACTAAGTAAGTCCTAGCATCCGTAATTAGTGACGTTTAGCATACACTTTATCGCCTGGCTGTGAGTTGCTTAATCGCCATCGGCTATAAAAGGCTATAGGAAATTGTGTCTCCGGCTATAGAAGCTATTGGAAATCTTATAGCCGGCCGTGGGTCTATGGTATTTTGGAACACAGATTCTACTGCCAATTTTTACCAGGGATAGAATCAAAGAAATCCCACTGGTCAATGTCGAAGTTTTCCTTACCAAGTGGATCTGCATTCGGGTTTTGAGGGGCAAGTGTTGAAGATTGTGGCTTCATTGATCCCTTCATCATTGAATCCCATACTGAAACAAAAAAATAATACAAGCACTACATTAATTTTTATCGCCTCTTAAAAAATTACACTCAAATCCCCCATGGCTGTCTACATCAATAACATGAATTTCACAAATGACACTCCAACCCCTCTTATCCTCTTAAAATAAATTTGATTTATTTCACGGTAGAAGATAAAAACGTCGTAAACTAGCCCACTTCCTTCTCATTCCGTTTTCATCTAATTTAATTAATAAAAAGATAACACCGTTTTATGTTTAAAAAAAAAAAAAAAAAAAAATCCTCCCAAGCCATTTGGAAGTCTTCAGCTAGCTGTGGTGGGAGGTGGCTTTGGGAGAATAAAACTCACGAAACGACAGTACCTAAACTACTAACTTTGGCTAAAACTTCGGAAGTGTGTTTGTGCAATTTTTTTCCTGTCAAAAATTTTCATTCTCACTATGTTGTGACCACTTCTATGGCATTTCCTCTGGTCAACAGTGCTTCGCCCAGTAATCCAATAGGTATTTTAGTCACATCACCTACCTAATTACCTATTGATAAATATATTACTAAGAATTATTTCTCGCAATATTCCAGTCAAAGTCCTCCAAAATACAATTTTTGATTTGAAACTTAATCTTGTAACAATACCTATAGCAAGTATCCTCTTTGCAAAAGGGTTTATTTTTACCGACAGTTTCGGTTCCTGAAATCTTCAAAATTGATTCTAAATTTTCCAAAGTAGGCACATGTCTTTATGGTATTGAAAGTAGGTACTCAGACAGAACTTAAACCAATTTTGGTATGAGAGGGGGAAGGGCGCTTATTTCTGCGTAGAAAATGAGAGGAAAAAACCGGATTTGTATAACGTGTCCACTGACTAGTTTACTTTGACCGAGAACTGATCCTTGGTTTTTGGCTCACTTCTGCAAAGAAAAATAGCAGAAAATAATACAGAGGCATCGAAAACTTCTCCGGCGCAACCATCAGATTTTGAATTATAAAATCAGTGATGAAGTCCGAAGCACATATTTTACATGGATTGTTATTATGGTCCTCGCTCCCTACCCTTAAAATTTTTTGTGTTTATTACGATGCTCATGATTGCTAGTTAAAATCTGTGCTGCGATTTTTACACCAGAATTCAGCTTTCGCAAAAAATACAACTTCAAAATATTAGTATTTTAAAGTTCAGTTTGTTAAAATACACACAGGTAGAAAAAGACTGTGCGAGGCTTCACATGCTAACACTTCAGTCTTCACGTGCGACACATTCAATGATGCCGATAATATCGCCTAGATACAATACAACTATTCGTACCCTATGGACGCGCGTGTTGCATGACATTAATATCTTGAGGCATAAAGTTTAGTAGATATTAATATGAAATTTCAGGAGGGGGAGGGGATTGTAGCATTACAACATCAACTGGTTTTTGGTGGATAAATGGGAGGCGTATACTTAGGCAGCATTTAAAACCAGATTTCATTGACTGCCGAGAGGCAGGGTATCAGGTATCTACTGGTCCGGTAATAGTACTTATTTGTTGAAAGCGGTCCGGAAGTACTGAAAAATTACGGAAATTTCCTACAGGTAGGGATCCGGAATTTTTTACTTCATGCCACGAGTGTCTTTTTAAAACAGCCTGGAAAACATGCAATCCGTTGCGCAATGATTCTTAGTGCAGTATTTTCCCGCCAGATCGTGATTGTGAAGCCAGTTGATCCTCAGGCCACCAATGAGCTTCACATTTCTTGGCCACGTCATTTTTCTCGTGATTTGCGCGACAGTTTTGACAGTATATCCGAATTTCATTACTTAAAGGTACCAAAAAAGTACTGAATTTTCTTGCTTAAGAGGTACTGAATTTTTTGGGAAGGTACCGAGAAAGTGCTGTAAATGTACTTAACATTTGCCAGCCAGTTTAAGTAGCTACCCTATTTATGCGACACGAGAATTCCGATTCGGAAAGTTGGCAAGTTTTGGAAACGCCTTCAATTGTGGCGTGATACCTCACGCATTCCGGAGAGTACGAATAGTTGTATCGTCGCGCCTTAGAATTGCAATGGAAGATTGACAGCCTCCACGCTGGCCTTGGCGGTTTTCCTTCGCCACTACTGGAGTTTTGACCGCAAAGACCGCTCTGATTGTGAGTCCCCGTGAACTTGTGGAGCATTTTAAACCGAAAAAGCGGACTCAGCGGGTCACTTCCAAGGGGACTAGCTTTTTTTTCAGCGCGATCGGAGAACTTTCGATTTTGACCCTCAAAAATTAGTCCATGTGACCCCTGTCGATTTTTCCTTGGGAATAAAATTTCGAGAAATTTTCTAGCGTCGAATCCTACGTTGTTTTAGGTGTGTAATCGATTGCGCTTGGTTCTGAGACTTGCCGGATGGAGCTACCTAAGCCGAGAAATGAGTGTTTTTGACAGTTTTCGAGGATTCACTCTTTTTCGCCACTTGTGAGCTCCAAGAAACTCGTGGAGATTTTTAGACTAAAAAATTTGACTCAGCGGGTCATTCCCAAAGGGACTAGCCTCCTTTCAGCCCGATCGGAGGTCTTTCGATTTTGACCCCAACATTTTAGTCCATGTAACCCCTGTCGATTTTTCTCGATTTCGGACGGGGGAAAAAAATCTCCTTCCGGAAAACTCAAAGCAAGATTGCTACAATATTCACTGGAGCAAAAAGTCTCGATCCTGAGTGCAGGCTCTTAAAAAATTTGACAAGAAAAAAACAATCTTGATTCAATCGGACTTTTACTTGAATCAAAAGGAAATCTGGTTAAATTAAGAGACAAGGCTCTCGATTCAAGCAAAAATCTGCTTGAATCAAGAGTATGTTTTTCTTGTCGATTTTTTTAGGAGTCTGGATTCTCTTTTCCAAAATTGCTAAGGTAAGCAAAATTAATGTTGCCGATAGGTATTGTCGTACTCTACATCACCTCGGCAATGTTTCGTAACAACGTTGCCACAATATTGCTTCACTGAAAAAAAATTCTCGGCGTTTTTACCAAGGTCCGTTGGTACCTTTACCATATCACTTATTTTACCAATTATTGGTAATTTTACCAAGACAGACTGGTAAGCTTACTTAAAAACCGGTATTTTTACTGTTTTTTTCAGGTAAGAATAAAATTTTTATTGGTAATCAATTCCCGGTAACTTTGCCATTTTATTTCGGTAATTCTACCACAGTCGATAAAGAATATTGGCGTTTTTACCGAGGTCCAGTAAAATTACCGAGAAAGTTCAATAGTTTTACCGAGATTTCTCGGTAAAATTACCAATTCCATAAATGGTAATTTTACCGAGAAAAAACTGGGATCAATTAGAACCCGGAATTCTTGGTAATTTTACACTTTTCTTGGTAAATACACCGAGATTTTTTTTTCAGTGTTCGAGTTGCTAATCCGAATTGGCTGCATCGCCCCTCTCCCTCCCCCCGTTCTTATGAAACCACAGCCGGATTCCCAATATTTCATGTCTTGAATATCGCACGATCTACTATTAGCCTATTAGTTGGATCGTAATTCGTAAGGTGCTGCAAAAGTCACCCATGAAGGCCTCGAACTGCGCTTACAATGGAGCGTGAGGAAGCGCCAGGCGCGGTGGAGATCTGAGTCTGCGGGTCAAGGCTGCCGGCGCGGAAGTATTAGCGCAGAGATCTTACAGTTCATGCGAGCCCGAAAAACTCCCACTCTCTCCCTCACATTGCTACGATTCTAAATGGCTTGTGGATCTCGACCAGATTCATGCGAACCCTTCCAAAACCTCATCAGGATTGCACGGAGAAAAATCTATGTTTTTTTAAACCAAATAGTGGTTCATATGGAACACCATTGTCACCATTAATACTGCCGTGATAAGGAAAAACGCCGTATGAACCTTCAGGCGTTGCCAAATTTCCTTTTATGAGACACGAATTTTCTGGTACACTTATAGATACCTCCCCTCCAATTTTTCAGATAATTTGGTCGCAATTTTACCTAAAGTCCCTTACAATTTAAAGGAAACATATTTATAGATTTCCTCGAAAATAAACATTTTATTAAAGGAAATCTGGCAACTATCGAATGTTAATACGGCGTTCTTCCTTAGCACGGCAGAATAGTCGTAAATGAACTAATGATTCTCGGTCTGTTAACCATACTAAGGTACCTCGTAAGTACCATACTGAGGTATCTGGTACCATCACTCAGGTATATGTGCTATGATCATATGTTGCTCTAACTACTATTAGTGGTGTTTCATAAGAACAACTAATTGGTTTATAAGTCATAGCTTTTTCTCAGTGTGCAGGGATTCCGGTCGTCTGGAAAAGCTGGAAAGTCATGGAAAATCAGAGAAAGTCAGAGAATTTATGGTGACTCGGAAAAGTCTCGGAAAGTTAGGGAACTTTACACATTTTTTTGCGAAAGCCCTGTCAACACTACTGGCAAAAGTTCACGGAACTCGGCGCGAAAGTTAAGTTCCGTAAATCTATTTCTGTGTGGACAAGGTCTTCCATTTATATGAAATGAACGAAAAAATTATGAAAGAACAAACATAAATGTGGTTTAATAAGTTTAAATTCCGCCACCGCGCAGCGCTGACCGCACTGTGTTTGGCGCAATGGGCGCAATGCGTGAAGTATTCCCACAGTCTTGTATGCGGTATGCGTTCCACGCTGACCGCTGCTGCACGCACTGTGACGCAATGCGTGCAGTATTCATGCAGTCTTCTAGGCGCTATGCGACCGCCGCGCCGCGCCGAGGGTTTCTCCTTTTCATCTCAAGTTCTCGTCATCATTGCTCTCTGCGCCGCGCCGTTCCAGGCCAAATTCCATGTTCGGTTTCTCTCTTAGTCTTAACTCGACTAATTAAAGGTGCTGTCTATTGTTTCACAAAAAGACGACAAAATTAGAGATATACTCTCGAAAATGAGAGATTTTGTCATCTTTTCTCGTTTTTTTTTCTGAATCCGATTTTCCTTTATAGTTACATTTAAAAAAATTACAAAATTTGCCGCCATGGGCCGCGGCCCATGTGGCCACCCCCTAAATCTGGCCCTGTTAACCTCATTCATCCTCACAAATCAGCTATCTGCGATTATGCATAGAAAAACTGATAGCTTACTGTTGTTTCTAAAATGAGCCAGGGACAGTGACTCCTCGGGGAGAAAAATGGACCGCTTTTAAGAGAACGGAACCAAGCCACATCAGCGATTGCGAAATTCAATTGGGCAATTTAATTTCATATATACATGAAAACGGTTGTGCGGATTTTTGTGCAAAGTTCAGTGAATTTTTTCCATAGCACGAAACGAATTCTTATAATTTTTCAAAGGAATCCGCACAAACGTTCTCACGTAAAAAATTAAATTGCCCAGTTTTTGGCAATAGATGATGTGGCTCGGTCCCTT
Organism: Bemisia tabaci; assembly: GCF_001854935.1. Classification (NCBI taxonomy): domain Eukaryota; kingdom Metazoa; phylum Arthropoda; class Insecta; order Hemiptera; family Aleyrodidae; genus Bemisia; species Bemisia tabaci. Next base: position 848,171 of record NW_017550603.1, on the reverse strand, counting down.
TCTGTTTACCGCGGTCCAAATGATCGATGCTCATACTGGGTTCTACGTGTTCTACCTACCATAATATTCTTTTCTTAGTTACAATCCTACGTTTGAGGTACATACAACATTTAGTTCGGTCTCGACACTCAAATACGTCTGCAACGTCAATGCACAGCTCTGCCGTGCTAAGGAAGAACGCCGTATGAACATTTGAGAGTTGACAGATTTCCTTTAATAAAATATTTATTTTTGAGGAAAGATATGCAGATTTTTCCTTGAAATTTTCAGGGACTTTGGTTGACATTGCGAACAACATTATCTGAAAAATTGGAAGGGAGATATTCATAAGTTTACCAGGAAATTCGTGTTTTATGAAAGGAAATTTAGCAACGCCTGAAGGTTCATACGGCGTTTTTCCTTAGTACACTGGAAAAAAACACATTGGATATAGAGTCCAGACTCTTAAACACATCGACTAGAAAAAATACTCTTGATTCAATCAGATTTAAGCTTAAATCAAGAACGAAGCCTCTTAATTTGAGCGGATTTCCTTTTGATTTAAGCTTAAATCTGCTTGAATCAAGAGTCCTTTTTCTTGTCAATGTTTTCAAGAGTCTGGACTTTAGATCCAATGTGTTTTTTTTTTTCCAGTGCTTTGCACGGCACAGCTCCAAATCAATATGAAGATGAGAAAATTGCTCAATCGCGCTCTTTCTCTGGTGGGAAAAAATGCGGCCGGCTTCGAACTTTCCTGCTAAATTACGAAACGCAGTCGGCAAATAATTGAATCCGCTTCGAGGATGCCGAAATCAGCGGCTCCGATCGAAAAAAAAAGCCCGCACTCCGGAGAACTAAATTATTCCAGCGAAGTCGAATCGATCGTCTGTTCGATTATCGAGCCGACTCGATCGATACGTCCTTATCATAGTGATGAGATATATCGATAGATGTCGATCCGAAACGATTCTACGGTCGATCCGCTGCGACGAAAAACGGACGGGATATTGCATCCGATGCAATTGTGAGATTGGAGATGACGGTGGATCAAGGTGAGATCGATCGGCTGAGTTGTCGATACAGGTCGGGATTAAAATTCGGTTTATTTTGCGGGAAAATAGGTATAACTTGGCAACATGGTAATTGGTTTCGTATCTACCGACTCCATCGCAGAGTTAAGTTTATTGGATGTATACCATGAACGAATCGAAACATTTTGATACGTCCGTCGGAATCCTGATAATTTGTGAAAAAGAGCCTTTCAAAAAGAGGTTTCCTTATGCCTTTTTTCGGAAACGCAGGGGATTTCGCGCAAATCTGTTTCGAACACAACCTGATGATGAGGCAACCCTCCCGTGAAAGTTTCAGCTGCAGCTTAAAGCTTATTTTGCCAATACAGCTTTGGAAAGTTTAATTTCATCAACTGATACTCGGATTTTGAGACTGCTTTGACAGAACAATTTAGGCTGTGCGACAGGACTTGTTATGCTAATATATCGATTAGCATTAGCAACGCATTCAATGATGTTGATAGTATTGATTTGATACAACTATTCGTACTGCATGGACACGCGTGTTGCCTAAGAAAAAATGGAAGGCGCTCCGGTACCTTCAGTCCAAGCAGTAGTATGCAGCAGTGTGTGGCGCGCTTTTACCGATTTGGGGCGAGGTGAAATGTTCTGATAAAAACTGTAGAGAGAGGATAAGGAAGGATATCATCGCACCATTTTCACACATCAAAATATTACAGCCCGCCGCACCTAGTCGTGAAAGCGTGTTACTGCGACCGCTGCTTCATAGGCCAGAATGACCTTAGCGCCTTCAATTTTTAGCACGAAACACGGATGTCCATAGAGCACGAATAGTTGTATCAAGTCGTCGTTTCCGTTTTCATCGTCCTATACTCGGATAACAATACTGAAGCATTAAGAAAAAAGTCGTATGAACACTCACGCGTTGCCAAATTTCCTCCGATTAAATTGAATTTCCCTCGAAAATTTGTAAGCTCGCATCTTTTTTAACCGAATAGCGAATTTTTTGCCAATTTAATCCTTTGATTTTGACACTCTCGAGGAAAAATCCTTGAAAATGATATTTCACTAGAAGAAATTTGGAGCTTCATATGGCGAGTTTCCCGGCGCGGCAAACTCGTTCACACCCCCCCCCCCCCCCCCAAATCTAAACCCATGGAAAAGAATCGTTGAATAGGGTACACGCAACACCTTAATACTCGATTCTTTACCATAACTTCAAATAGGGGAAACTTCGACAATCGATCATAAACGCCACGCCACTGTATGATACATGTTTTCTGATAGCACACGAAATATTTCGATGGTATGATACACGGTTGATAAATCGGTGCGCTACGCGGGTCGGAAATTCACTATTAAGCGTGACATACTACAGTCAGTTCAATGATTGCGATTTTCATCGTTACTCATGGTTCATCGTAGACGGTCCTCAGGAAGAGAGCCATTGGCGGATCCAGCGAATTGGCAACATTGTTTTTACTCCATTTAAACCTATGGGAATGTATCGATTCTTGCAGAGGACAGCTGCTCCGATTAGAATCGATTATTTAACATAGGTTTAAATGGAGGAAAACCGGTGTCGCCAAATTGCTAGATCCACTTCTGATGGACGCGTGAATGGACCACTAGATAAGGTACGAATTTCAGCATTCTGATACATATTTCTTAACTAAAATTTTACGTAAAACACGATGCACACAACGAAAATTACCGAAATTAACTCCTTACGAAGATATTTAATGATTCTTGATGCGTGAATTCAAACCACCCGCTCATGAAAACTCAATGCTCTACGTGATTCACATCGCGCGCTAAACGTTATCATGACAGTCTCTGCGATATAAAAATCTGGTAACCTTAATCTTGACGCTTCAGCTCAGCTATTGCAAGTTGTTTATAGTTTGAACAGCACATGGTGGGAAATAAACATAGCTTGATTGGGAAGCTTGCTGAAACCGTTGTAGTGCACGATTTGACTCACGTAGAGCTTTGAGTTTCTTGTGAGCGGGCAGTTCAAATTCCTCGTAACCAATGTGAAATGAAAACGTTAATATCTACGATAGGAGTTGGTTTCAGTAATTTTCGTTGTGTGAATAGTTTTCTAGGTGAAATTCTGGTTAAGAAACATGTATCAGATCGCTTAAATTCGTACCTTGTCTAATGGTCCATTAAAAATTCATGACCAACATGGCGCGGCGCGGCTTTTCAAGAATGCAAATATTCGGATTTCTTAGCAGATGCTTGACGACCACGTGCAGAAGAACATGTCAAACATGCTATGATGAACTTTAAGGATTTATTTCATATCGAATCATTTCTGTACGAATTATTTACCCTTAAATCCACTTGCCTGAAGCTCTTGTTGCTTATTGTCGAAGAAAAAAAATCGAAAATACGGAAAGAAGTTAGCTACATTCACTTAAAAACCTCCCTTACTCGTGATTTCACGATGAAATGAGACCTTCAAAAAAATCTAAAATCAGAATTCGTACGAATTATTTACCCTTGCCTGCAGATTTCGCCGCTTTACGTCTATCAAATACAAGTCGAGATCCTTACATTATGCATCAAACTGGGATACTAAAGTGACATGTCTAGAATTACTAAGGTAACGTCCCAATCAGAAAATTTAAAGAAATGAGACCATTAACAGAATTTCAAAGAGGGTACCTACGATCCCGATAACAGCTCAATTATTCACCATGAAAATACAGGAAAGACATTTGACCTTGCTGTAACTTGCGCAGTGACTGACAAACCTCTACAGAAGTTTGATTTGCAGGTTTTAGAGGCGACTGATAAAGTATTCAATGGGACTACGAAAGAAGGTTGACTGAAATAAGAATTGAATTTCATTTGAGGATAAGTTCCGGTCGTGACGAAGTAGGTGTTTTTAGCGAGGGAAATTAACATGGTAAGCGATTGAAACTATACTCTTATTCCAGGATTTCGAGTCTAAAACTGATTTTTGAAAATTCCGTGTAAAAAGAACATCGAAGAAATACTATTTCGAACTGCTTTGCCCTATTTTTTGTTGTGCAGTACAGCAATGCGTGATATTTGCTTCCGAATAATGCATGCTTGTTCTCTTTCATATTTCCTCTACGTTCGACTGATTTATCTAAGAACGCAAGCCATTCAAATTTTGGAGCTATTTCCGGAGAGCGAATGGGATCCTTTAACTTCAATAGCTCTGAACGCATGTCGAAGTATCGTCGACGAATCCAAACAAGAATTATTTTACATTTACGAGGGCGGATTGCATTCCGAACCATCTTTCGAGCACTTTAATCAACAGTTGCATGAAGCCTCCATCAAAACTATTTTGATAACCCATCACAGTTATTTTACAAATGCTGTCAATACCGATCATGGCAAAAATATCATATACATTCTTAACGATGTGAGAGAGCTAATGAGCTTAATATTATACACAGTCTCACAACCAAGACTCTTGGAAGAAAACGGCAAAAACACGAAAAGTCTCAAATACGATAAAATGAGAACAGAACATCAGTCGAAGGGTATTTTACCTCTGTACTGTGTGACCGTGGATGGGCGGTATTTATGGACGCAAGGGGAAAAAACATGCAGTAAAGAGTTGAAATTATCATCAGCCGAATTGGAGCCCAATTCGATTCTAAGCGATCGAGTGTTCAATGCAACTCGAGCTTTGTACATCAACGAAATTTGGAATTCTAAGAATTATCTGGTTTTCATCTTAAAAAATTTGGATCCGATTCACAAACACCCGGCATATACAGCAATATTAAAAGCAGGACATGGAATGGAAAAGTATACTGTGGATATAGACCCGGTCGCTAGGCTAGTATTCTGTTTCAAATTTTTTTGGCGCTTTTTTAAAGGACTAAAATCAGTCATTTGCCACTCGCAGGGTTGTGAAAGATATGATCCCTTCATGGAAAAACTCATCTCAACTGAAGGTGAGACTGATCAGTATTTTTTCGACTTTTCTTGGAGCGATATGCACAGAAAATCAATCAACATACTCTACACTTCAGGAAAAATTCATAATTCTACGGTTATTCAGTCTTCGTCCCCATACATTGGGGTTGAATTGGACAAATTAATATTGAATGACTTCAAACGTGCTGTAAATTGCACATTGACATACTCATCATTTATTACGAAATACATTGTGGACCAATTCAACAGCCATGGTACTGAAGCAGGCTTGAGATTCGACATTGACTTGCAGCCGTTTGAGTACGGACTAAGTTTAGAAGGAACTAATTACTCCAGGTATGATTTTTCAGTCAGCGTTGATACGAGATCTATCTGTGCTTTGCAACTCCTCATAGTGGCTTTATGTCACAAGGTCTGGTGATTTTCAAAAGCTTTTCGCCAATCGTATGGACACTCATTGTTCTTACGATTGTTAGTTTCTGGATCATTCTGGGCACTTTCCATTACTTACAATGCAAAGTATTTTACTTCTTCTACCCAGACGCAGAACTTGAATTTTACAGAAACTCATCTTCTCTGTTCACTGTTTACGCGTACTTCATGTGTGGTAGCCCAGCAAACCTACGCTTGGGCCACCTTTTGACTGAAAAAGCCCTCTTCGTAATTTTCAGTTTTTCTGCATTCATAATAACTAGTGCTTTTTTGGGTTGCATGACAACGCTTCTCAGCAAGAGAGTTCTGTATCCGGAATTAGATTCACTGAAAGCTTTGGAGGAATCAGACCTGCTCATTCAAACAAGTTATTGTGATGTTCAAACGGAAAAGGAAATGTTCTCTCTGCAAAACCAATCGGAGGCGCTAAGTGCCAAATTGGTCACTAATTTATACGATTACTCTTTAGAGGAATTCGGGGAAGTCTTTCTCAGTCCTTTTAGTTTCACTGCGGATGAAAAGTCTTCCGCAGAATCTAATTTTACTAAAAATCGCATTGTGGAGATTCAGAAGAATATTCGTTCAATGGCTTCGATGGATGCCATGATGATCAGTGTACCGTTCTCTTCACACCGCAAGGAAAATGTCCGTATAAATCATGGATTTCACGTTGATTTCGAGTATCATCTAATGCAAGAGTGCCTGATTACGTATCCAGTAATGATTCCTTTCCTGAAAAATTCTTTTCTCTACGATAAATTGAATCGAATAATTTCTCAAAATCTAGAAACTGGGCACACACAGAGAGTTGATACCGACCTCCTGCCTTTCTCATCCGAGGGTACAGATGCAGAGGGTGGTGAGCCTAAGCCATATGATCTGAACGATTTGCAGTCAGCTTTTATAGGACTAATCCTCGGTTTATTTGCGAGTTTCCTCACCTTTGTAGGAGAAATTTTCACAGATTTGTATCCGAACGCTGTCACTCTGGTATATTTGAAAACTTTAAAATTTTTCTAGTCGCGCAAGGTGAGATTGAACAAAGTGTAATCAAAGCCACGATCATGTATATGAATGATAAAAAGCGATTCTACTTTTGTAATTCAAACGAGAAAAAATAACTCAGAAACGGCCCGATTTGTGCGTAACAAGGCGGAGAAATGGTGCTGGAAGCGGACATTTTGAAATACCGCCATAGAGATACGGGGTTTTGCACTTAAGCCATCGACATTTAGAACTAAAACTTTTATAAAAACATAAATTAGTGCACCGGTCTTTAAAGGGAATAGTCGCGTGATATTTTTTATTTTTTACCGGGGATTTCAAACAAACATAAGGATCATGAGAAACGCGTATAACTACAACTGGGACTTATCGGTCGTCAACAATGTTATTGACGAAGGAACAAATACATTCGTGGTGCGTAGGCAGGCTCTAATTCTAATCCTGAACGGCCCCCTAGTGGTCCATTCTGCCGCGCTAAGGAAGAACGCCGTACGAACCTTCAGGCGTTGCCAAATTTCCTTCGATAAAGGACGAATTTCCTGGTAAAATGAATATTTTCCTTTCGATTTTTCAAGTAGTTTTGCTCGCAGTTTCTGCTAAAGTTCCTGAAAATTTCCAGGGAAAATATTCATGACTTTCCTCGAAAATAAACATTATATCGGAGGAAATTTGGCAACTCTCGAATGTTCATACGGCGTTTTTCCTTAGCACGGCGGCATTCCCGTCGAATTAGACGCAGGAAATTTTCGACTTCAGAATTTCCGGTACGACTTCCTCGTGACGCCACTTGTTTTGACGGGACTTGATTCACAACTCGATAATGATACGAAAATCTTCGATTTATGACAGTTTATTCTTTCGAGCGGACGACAAGACGTCTCTCTTATGACGTGAGGGCCTATCTCGATTCCCGCATGGGCCCCAGAAAGCATTATTTTATATATGAAACAGAGCTCACGTATAAAATTATATACGCCCTTACGTCAGAAGGACGAGAAATATTCGTAATGAACGTATTCTGATATGCTAAAGAACGCCGTATGAACTTTAGGGCGTTGCCTTTCCTCCGACAGGATATTTACTTTAAGAGAAAAGTTAGAAATATATTTGTCATTGAAATTTCAGAATCTGTTTAATATATTGTGAAAAAATAAAAATAAAGATACTCACGGCGAAGTTGTAAAAGCGCGCCATGCGACGCTGCTGATTTCTTATCATGATTTATTTTTTGAAATTGAAAAATACTAAACGTCATTGGAGGCTTCTGCGTGAACGATATTTAAAGGAGACTTTTGTGACACCGTAAGCGAGGTACACTTTTTTGAAGAGTCACCATCGATATGCATATTTACTCTCAAGAAAATTCGATCTGCATCAGCGGGGCGTTTATTGATATGAATAGACAAAGCTGTAGACAAAGAAACCAATGAGAAAATGGAGCGATTCTATTGGTTGAAACGAGTGGTTGTTACAGTCAAAGGGGGAAAATGATATAATAACTAGATGGTGTCTGGAGGGTTACCGTTCGTTACCTCCTGCGTCCATTGCAACCCTCCACTTCCACCAATAAGATCGCTCCATTTTCTTCTTGCCTCTATTCTCTATCAATTTCAATAATCAGCCCGCAAAAATCAGCCGGCACAGCATTTTACGAAATTTCAGTATGAAATTTGATGAAATTCCGCTACAAAATTTCATTTTATGAAGTTTTATAAAATTTAGCACCTCTACATGACATCATTCCTCTGTGCCAAGGGAACCACGCCGTATGAACCTTTGGACGTTGCAAAATTTTCCTCAATAAATGACAAATCTCCTAGTAAATTGATGAATATTTTTCTTCCAGTTTTTCTAATGAAACTGTTCGCAATTTCACCATAAGTTCCTTAAAATTTCAAGGCAAAGTTTCAAAGCAAGTTTTCTCAAAAATTAGCATTTTACAGGTGGAAATTTGGCCACTCTTAATTTTTATACTACGCTTTTCTTTAGCACAACAGTGCTCCCGTGCCGAGGAAGAACGCCGTATGAACATTCGAGAATTGACAAATTTTCTTGGATAAAATGTTTATTTTTGAGGAAAATTATGAATATTTTTCCTTGAAATGATCGGAGACTTCAGATCAAATTACAAACAAAAGTATCTGAGAAATTGGCGGGAAAATATTCAAAATCCTGAAAATTAGTGATTTGCCAGAGGAAATTTGGCAACGCCTGAGGGTTCATACGGCGTTTTTCCTTGGCACGGCAGTACTGATCTGCACGTATTGATCTTCGATTGCGGGGGCGGCTGATCTGATCTTTCACGGAGCGTAATTGTGACGCATCGGCATCACGTGTTTATCGGGCGGCGTTACCTCGACATTCAAGATCACCGGGCGCCGCACAGTGGATCGAGTCAGTAGGAGAGGTCGGACAAAATTTGGAAACTTTAAACGCTTCTAACTCCGTTTATACAAAACTTTAAGGTTCTATGAGGGGTTTCATTGGTTTTCTCGTGAAATTCTCGTTGGGAAGTACCCCTTAAATTTTAAATTGTGACGAAATAACAATCAAAATTTGCAGTTTTAGTAAAAAAATGTAATGTCCGACCTCTCCGATTGCCTCGATCCACTGTGCGGCGCTTGTGGGTTTATTTCCTTGCCGCCACGCGAGCAGACTTATCTTCCTTCCCACTCCCCCACCCCCGCCCCCACCCTATTCCCGGCGGTGAACCCGGAAAGCTTCATGCTGTGGTTGAGCTGAACAGTCGCGATGATGCTATCCGATTATGAGATGTTGTGGCAGTTAGGGTATGATCAATAACATAATAAGAGAATGAACTATCATTAGCGGATCCAGCAAATCGGGAACATTGTTTTTCTCCTTTCAAACCTATGGAAATTAATCGATTCTTGAAGCCGCCAGGTGCTCCGACAAGAATCGATTATTTAACATAGGTTTAAATGGAGGAAATCCGGTGTTGCCCAATTGCTGGATCCGCCTCTGTTTAAGACTACTAAGAAGATCAAGATCAGTGACGCCGTATCTGCATAATACTGCCGTGCTAAGGAAAAACGCCGTATGAACCTTCGGGCGTTGTCAAATTGTCTTCGATAAAACACGAATTCCCTGGTAAATTCGTGAATATTTTTCTTCCAATTTTCCAGAGAATTATGTTCGTATTTTGATCTAAAGTTCCTGAAAATTTCAAGGAAAAATGTACATAATTTTCCTTAAGAATAAGCATTTTATCAAAGGAAATTTGGCAACTCTGGAATGTTCATGCGGCGTTTTATCTTAGCATGGCAGAATAGTAGGTTGAAAAGTTTTATGGGGACGGGGTCCAAAGACCTATATGGACCGCGTGGGGTAGAAAGGAATCAAGCCGAATCAGCTACTGCCAAATTTAATGGGGCAATTCAATTTTGTACAGGAGAACGCTTAATTGTGCGGATTTTTTTGAAAATGTTAAGGAATTCGCTTCGCACTCTGCAGAAAACTTATTGAAATTTGCACTAAAGTCCACTTCCATGTAAAAAAGTAAATTATCCAATTGAATTTGGCAATAGCTAATCAGGGTTGCCACAATCAGGGAATAACGGGAAAACCGGGAAAAGTCAGAGAAAACCTGGAGATGTCAGGGAAAATGACACACATGTTTAGGAAAAATTGTCAATAAGTCACCTTTGTTACCTCTCTAGAACAGATTTGACGATTCGAACAACAAATTTTGCCTGAAAGCTATTTCAATTTTTGTATTTTCAAGCATCTGCCATATCCTCAATTGTGCAGGGAATTTCACCAGAATGTGTCAGGGAAATCAGGGAAATGTCAGGGAATTTCGTTTTCTAAATTCTGTGGCAACCCTGGCTAGTGTGGCTTGCTCCATTTCTGCTTAACGTGGTCTATTCACCCCTCACGAAGTTTTTCTGATTTTAAGTGATCACAAATGGGATATGGGCCATATTTTTCATTAAAAAACATACTTTCGGGCTCATTTTAGAAACAATGACTGACCAATGTCATGTTGGTGCCTTTTGACCTCCCAACAAAATAATGACGACTTAGGATTGGGGCCTTTTGTTCAATCTCAGACCGATTAAGGCCTTATCATATCTTCCCTGGTGATATATATTGACATGAAACTGGGAGCAGCCAAAACTGCCTGATATTTCTGGCGGAGCGATAGTATTATCAGTGAAACAGGCGGACATGAAAGGCATGAAGATGGAGTTTCAGGAGGTCACTGGATCATTTCCGTATACTTGTTACGGATATGCTAATCATCACAGATATATTACCAACACAACATTTCATGTTAACGATAGGAATGCAGGGAAGGCTATAAAAACTCAGGGTTTATAAACTGTTTTGCGGCGTGATAGCATGTCGTTAAGATCTAAAACCTCCCCATTAAATATAATAAATATATACCCTCTAATAAGACTTGGCTGGAATCAAGACAAGTAAGACAAGAGGAAAGTTAGGTTAACCGTAGATGCCAGTTGAGAAGGAACAAATGGACGGATTAAGAAAAGGAAAATTTGTCTCAAAAAGGAGGGAAACAAAAAGATACCGACCATGTCAACATTTCTTAATTTTCGGAAGAAAATTTCCTCGAGTAATTTGCAGATTTGCAGTTGTTGTCACAGAGGATAAAGATGAGAAACTTGTCAAATCTTAAATTCAGTGTTAAAAAGGAAAAAAAGGAGACAAATTGCAATTTTACCATTTTTCCCACCAGTATAATCTACATCTACCACTGATTTCAAAATTTTCCTATTGCTCTCTTTTCTAAGAGATAGAACCAAGTACTCACCTACTCGTGTAAAATTCTTCACAAAAGAAGTATGTCATAGCGTAAGATGAAAGCAAGCAAGGTAAAGAGGAATAACCTCTTTTGGTTGTTGGTACCGTCCATACTTAAGGTACACGGACTTTATGTCCACTTTTTTTACGTCTACAGACTTTTCGTCCACAATTTTTACGTCCACAGTTCTAAAGCTCACACTATTGTTAAGTCCATTACTTACACGTCCACTAAGTTAAGTCCACGAATGTGAAGTCCACTAAAATCAAATTTAAGCGTAATATTTTAGTCCATGTGTAAAATTATATCGACGATATCGAAATGAGAAAATTAGGAGAGAATGAGGTGTTGTTATCGTAACTCATGTTTTAAATGAAATGTTAATTTCTTCTTTTGATTCATCTTTTCAAATTGTCTTTGGTAAATACTTGGTTTCATTTCTATCCTTGAAATTTCCGATATAAAATATGCCTTAAATGTACATTCTTTTTTTTTAATGAAATTGATTACTTCATTTTAAAAATATTTACATTTTTAAAACGTGGTAAATATTTGTAAAACCTTTTCCAAGCAATGGCATCGATATGAATCTCAATGAGCCGTAGTTGTGATGAAAGAAACTATACAAAATTTAATAAAAGAGGAAAGGAACTAAGAAGTACGCAATTTTTTGTTTTTAACTTATTTGTACATCGACCTCCTTAAATCAAATACGTCTAATTTTGAGCGTTTGGTTGCGCTTACACCACGCTGCAGCACAGTAAAAGCCCAAAACATAAAAGAATAAATTTGAATGTTTTGAAATCATTAAATTTGATACGGAACCACTATTATATTTACAAAAAACATATTATATTTTCCAGTATTACACATTTCTTTTTTATCAGTTTAAAAGGGAAGAATCAATACAGAGAGTGCAAACATTCCAAAATCATGAGTTGAAAAACGCTGGCTCCGCGAGTTTAAATATTAGAGCCCAACACAGAGCGGAGCGGCGTGTTAGCAGCGCAGAAAGCGCACTGGCGCCTACAAACCTAACGGGATACTTCACGCATTGCGCAACGCGTGAAGTATCCCGTTAGGTTTGTAGGCGCCTATGCGCGTGTCACGCTGGTTGCCTGCCGCGCCGCCGCAACGCTTTAAGCAACTATTTCGCGTCAGAGGCGTTGCATAGTATCCTACAAGATTGAAGGCGCACGAAATAACTAGTTAAAGAAGACTTTCAATTTTGACTGCATCTGTTCCTGAAAAATGTTTAATTTGGCATTGGAGCGTTTCCTAGGCTGCCGCTTTGGTTTTCACCTTATCATATCCGTACAGTGTACACATGAACATATGTTTTTATCTGCTCTTAGAGTCTGTTCTCTTTCATGACTTGATTCATGAATGAAATGTTTTTAAGAATGGAGGTAGTAGTAGTGTGCATTTATTTTTGAGGTGGTTCCTGTGATTTAAATGAGAAGAAAAAAATGTGGACATAACATGTCCACAATTTGGACAATTTTGGACATATTCATGGTTGGACATTAAATCATGTGGACTTAATAAAGACTGGACTTAACGTTTAGTGGACATAAATAGCGGTGGGCATTTATTTAATGGACGAAAGGTAGGTGGACATAAAGTCCTGGAAGCATACTTAAAGGATACTTACTCAACTTAGTTGCTCCTCTTTGATAAGGGTCCATTTCATCAAGGTGATCGTCTCCCATTTTTTCCAGATTCCACCTTCCGTACATCAACAGTCTTTTGTTGCAGTCTGAAAGTAGAATAAAACTTCGTTAAAAACAGAAAATTTTCAATTCTTAGGATGGCTGAAGCATTAATCGCGGAACTTACGATCAGTCAAATCTACATCGGGGAATGAGATAAGGGTCGGATTCACAGTTTAATAGCTCTTTTCCTTAAGAGGCGCCATATGGTTTGCACCTCTGAGTGAAGGAGGTTCGACGAGATCCTGTACAAAGTATCATGAGGAGGACACTTTTTTTGCACCTCTAGTAAAATTCAGCAGGATAACTTTAGAAGTGGGCCCTTGAAAGGGATTATAATGATTTACCACTGCGAAAAACACGAAATACGAAAGAAAATATTTTGCGAGTTTCGTAAAATTTACTGTAGGTCTGTACCTACCTTAAAGTTTGTCGAAATCATAATAGTTTTTCTTTCGTATTTTGTACTTTTTGCGGCGGCAAATCAGGTAATCCCTCCTGCCAAGGACCCATTTCCTAGGATATACTGTATAATTTTACTGGAAGTTTGCAAAAATTGTTCTTTTTATGATGCTGTGTTAAAGATCCCCTTCAATCTCCCTTAATCACTATTTAAATCAAATTGGGCCTCCGCTAAGGAAAAGAGCTCTTTAAAGGACGATTATGAATACAACCCATCGTATTTTTACTAAGATACGAGTGAAGTATACTTTTAGTTTCCTTATGCATCAAGCCACTTTTTGAGAAAATCGGTGGCAAGATTGTCTCACTTCTGTCAGCAACCTCTTTTCAAGGAGCATGACCATGTGCAGGAAAACCGGACAACACGAATGTCAACAAAAACCCGTCCCTTGTCGATGATGAATGCGGTGACGGTTTGACGTCCACCAAAAAACTAGCGGGAAATTCGAATAAAGACAATAGCTTCAGAACGAATAGTACATTCAGTGAGGCTTAGAGGTAAAATGAGTAATTTTAAAATGTCTTGGGAAGAAACTGATTTTAGAGCCTCTGGAAATTTTATTCCCACTCCACAGTTGATGGATGTCTTTATTATTTATAACTGCATGAGGTACAGATCTAAAATTTAACCTGATGGAACATACAGAATAAAATCCCATCTAAATCAAAATAGCTACGTTTATGCGAGGCTCGAAACCGGGGTTTCACGAAACCCGAGTTTGTAATGCAAGTTTCCTCCGTCGGGTTTATGCGGGCGCTGTAACCCGACTTTCGCGGGAAATCAAACTTTCCGATTTTGGCGCTGTTTATGCGCATATTTTCGATTGAACTTGAATTTCATGTTGGCGCCATTTTCACAAGCTATACTTCATTTTTCCACTATGAATTGATTCAATAAATTATTAGGTATTACTCTTTTATCCTGTGTATGTTCAATTTTTCCACAATATATAAGCGGAGGCTTCATCTTCACTAGAAAAGCCTTTACTGACTTTCTGAGCAACAGTTGGAAAAATGACAGTAGATGTTTAATCATTTTACGTTCATCTTTAAAATTGAATGAATACCTAATCTCAACAACCCTCCAAATCATGGTCGAGCTTATATTCTGAGTTCAGAAAAGTTGCAATAGGTAATTTTTAGTGATGTTAAAAATAATTATGGCAGGCGCAGAAATTCATCATGTTGTTGATTGAGCTTCTAATGATCTTACAATAGGTAGATATAGGCATTGAAAGTGTAGGAGTGCTAATCCAGTAAAGCACCGCACCTTCACTCCATGCTGTCGTAAAGATTGTACCTATGTCTGCCATTATTGTAGTGAAACAAATAAAGAATCGGGATATACTTATGGGAATTCCTCCTTCAAGATATGAGCAAAATAAGCAGATATTGATAGGTCAACAATGTATCGCTGAAGCAGAAGCGTCTAAATCCTCTTGAGGCAACGGACGGTGACAATCTCAACAAACTGGTGACGCTTCACAAATTTTGAATTTCCACATTCCCAGAGACACGCGCTGAAATCCTGTTTCTCACCCCTCTTTCCGACTGCTCTCCGAGTCCATGAGTAAGACAGGAAGAAAATAGGCAAGCTACCTACCACTGTTTGCCTACCTATGTGTGTTTTTCTTAAACTTGATTTTCAAAGGTGACTCATGTAAAGAGCAACTGACAAACAAGATTTCAGAACCTGCCATTGCATTTCACTAACCTAAGACACAAATCCAACCTTACCATTGATATTCTTTCGCTTGGATTGTATATTATTCTCCCACTGAGATTCGATATGAACTCAATTCAAAAATCCTTCTGAATTTAATTATTCAGGTAGATTGGATTCTGGAGCTCTCAGTCTATCTGTAAAGCGCATTTACTAACATTCACTGCTGTCAAAAGATATTTTTGCACAGGCAGAGCCACTTTCCACAGTTGATGCATCTCTAACGCAAAAGCTCAATTATGACAAGTGGTTCAACGACCAAAAATTGTTACACGCCTCAATAAAAACCTTATTCTTATCTCAAATTGAAAATCTTGGATCACAGAGCACTCACCGAAGAATCTCCTTCCTTCTGCATCAGTATGAGAAGAGTGACGATACTTTGGAGCAATAACTTTGAACTAGTTTCAATAAATGATGGCCTCAGAATTTGAGTCATCATTTACAAGAGATTGGATCAAAGAAATAAGTCAGCAGGTCACGGTTGTGACTGGTCTCACACTTCCAGTAGGACAACCAGGAAATAGATACACGGATAACACACAAATTCAAGAGCTACGCAGCTCTGATTGGATCAGATTTTAGATTTAATCGGTAGATTGAAATGAAAAAATTCGGTACACTACTTAAAGGGAAGCAGGGTGCCTTATCTTGAAATCCTAGGCAAATCGTGTGATACAGTAAAAAAGTTCTCCGCAGATGATGAACTGGTAGGTAAGGCTATTACTCAATTGTAGCCTGTAAAGCTCTTCGCTTGCTTTGCTTCTGTAGTCATAAAATGTTGATTAGAGTTGCAAGAATAATCTGAAAAAGCAGTAATAAGCCTGGATTCCATCTGACACTAAACACCTTCACTAGAAAATAACGTCCTACGTTTAGCTAAATAATGATAAATAAGCCACATATAACTGAAGGAATCACGCAAAAGTGCTTCAGAAACAATGGGCCTGTTGCATGCAAGAGATACAGCCGTGCGAATAGACTTTTCAGAGGTTAAATGACACAAAAATTACGATGGTCACATTAAAAAAGTCTAAAATACACTCCTTACTGCGCATTTTGCGTTGTGAGGAACGCGCTTTTTCAAATTTCCCGCGTCTGGGGGCAGTTTTCTAACGGAAACAATTAACGGCAACTCGCGGCTATTTCCGGTCAACTAAAACTGACAACATAACCTAAAAATCGGAGCTTGTGATATCGTGAAATGAAATGTAGAAGGATTGCGTTGGATATTTAAAAGTTGATCGATTTGGTTACCGCATAAAGCGTATATGGACCACTATAAGAGATCACGTTGGGTTTGTAAACAAACTGAAGGAAAAAATAACAACAACAACAACGACTCGGCATCTTCCGGAAATCACCGAGCCCGCCGTTTGCTCGTTTCCGGTGATTAGAAAACTGCCCCCAGACGCGGGAAATTTGAAAAAGCGCGTTCCTGACAACGCAAATTGCGCAGTGAGGAGTGTATTTCAGACTTTTTTAATGTGACCATCGTAATTTTCGTGTCATTTAACCTCTAAAAAGTCTATTCGCGCGGCTGTATCTCTTGCATGCAACAGGCCCATTATAGTAAAATTATGGTTTTAAACTCAGGTTTCGATTGAAGTCAGGTTAAGAGGCTCGCATAAACATAGCTAATGGTTTTGTAAAATGAGTAGTAGTGTATCAAATCGAATGGGCAAACGGGTTTGAAGAGACAACAGCCGGGAGGGATTTGATGTTGTCCGGCTTTCCTGCACAGGGCAAAAATCCTTTTCAAGATGCCCCGAACGCAAAATTCTCCATCTGCTCTCGGCATAATATAAAACTAATGATTTACTCCCAATTTTTGGAAGAGGGCAGATCGTCTCGCCAACAGAGGCGGATCCAGCAATTTGGCAACACCGGAATGCCTCCATTTAAACCTATGCTAAATAATCGATTCTTATCGGAGCACCTGGGCCTTCCAAGAATCGATACATTTCCATAGGGTAAAATGGAAAAAAATACGATGTTTGCTGGATCCGCTAATGCTTGCCACTGATACCTGAGTAGCAGTGATCGCGACAAGTTGCGATTTGATCGGAGGATGTACCGCGATTTTATCGACATCGATTTATTGCAATCGGATGAAAAATAGCGATTTAATCGCGTACATTTGCAATGAAATCGTGATTTTATCGACGGCCATTTATCGCGAGATTATCGAACAAAAAATCGTGAAAAATTAAGACACAATCCCGATATTATCGAACGCGATTTTATAGAGATAAAATTTCGACAAGATCGAGGACAATCGCTCGGATATTGATGATCCTAGCGATTTTATCGCCAAAAAATCGAAAAAACTGCAATTTTAATCTCAAATCATCGCAATTTCGCCATTGAAAGATGCTCCGCGGGAGCAAAAATAAATGCCACTGCTGCATCCAGATCGTACCCGACGTAAATAGATCGGAGTTCGAGAACTTCTGTTATCGATTGACGCTGATTTCGATCGTGTAAATGCTAGTGGCGAACATTCCACGATCGATACTATCGGGTCATTTTGCACAGCATTATCGATGGCGCATCTCAAGATAGAATGCGAAGAAAAGATTCGCTACTGGCGTCTAATTCCAGAGATCCTCGCTACTCTGACGTAAGGATGTAATTCCACTTTGCGATGATCCCTATAGTCCATAGAACTACAGGCTTTCCAGAGGTCACGTCGAAATTAAGATACGGCCTTACGTTAGAGGAGCGACGAGATGATCCGCGCCAGAATTATTGCGCGGACGCTGAGCGAAGACGAACCAACTTATTATACGGCAAGGTTAAAAAGTAATGCTGGCGTCTGGTCGGTTGTTTGTCGGGCTAACCGAAGGCTGAAATCGTAAAGACACGCTGAAAAATTAAAAGCCGGAGGAATGAGCTTTTGAACTGCGATCGCCAGGTTAGTGCATGTAGCCGGATCGAGTAGACACAAATCGAACGGAAAATATGCTCAATTCGTCGTTTCCCTGGCGAAAGAACGTAACTTCATTTCCATGTTGCCAAATTTCCCCTCGCAAATTGTATATTAATTAGGAGAATCGTAGGCATTCCTAGCCGAAAATTTTACTGATTTTCCCTCAGATTTCGAGCAAAAATCAAATGAAGTTGGGTAACAATTGAACACGTATAACTTCGTAAAATTAATTAATTTTTTGAGTCAATTTGACAACCTTGGAATGGAGTTACGTACTTTCGTACGGGAGACGACGAATTCTGCCGTGCTGGGGAAAAACGCCGCATGAGCCCTCAGGCTCTGCCAAATTTCCGTTGGTAAAACTCGAATTTCCAAGTTAATTTTTTGAATACTTTTCTTCCAAATTTTCAAACAATTTTTTTCGCAATTTTACCTAAAGTTCCTGAAAATTTAAGGAGAAATATTCATGACTTTCCTAAAAAATAGTCATTTAACCGGAGAAAATTTGGCAACTCTCGAATGTTCATACGCCGTTATTCCTTAACACGGCAGAATTGACGCCTGAGTTGGCAAAATTCGTGCCCGGATTGTAATGAATTACAGGATTCTTAATTAGAAGATTATGGTGATCTCACAATTGAATATTCACACGTGTGTCAACAGCAAGTTACTGGGTGTTGCCAATTTTGGAAGTAGCGGGTAAAAACTTTCACGTGCGCGTATGCAATAGGAGAATGGAGAGTGATATCCCGAAAACAGACCTAGGGACCATTCAAGTATTACGTAAGCTACCTAAGGGGTTAGGTACGTACGTATACTTTTCTGGATCTTCCAGAAGGAAGGTAGTCAAGCGCAGTCTTATGTACGCGCCTCAAAAAGAAAAAGAAAAATCCCAGCAAAACTAATTTTTCTGATATATTTTTCAGGCTTTATTTGTTTTTTCCCCCAGAAAATTAGGGAAGGGGGTCAGCCAGTCACTCTTCCGGAAAATCATAGGATTCGTCACTTGTCTTCACCTGCCTCTTTTCGTGTGGATAGTCGCAAATATGTCAAAATCAGGTGAAAACATGAAACTTGTATGTATGCGATGATGCGACAATTTTAACGCGCTAAGTATGTGTTTGCCTTTCTCATTCAATTTAAGGCGATCCATTCTGCTTCCACTCTTGGCACCCCGAAAGGAGATTAAGAGGTTGTTTTACGGGTACCTCGCACAAGAGGAGGAACGGGGTCAGGAAGTAGTCCAAAATAATGTACGTAATACTAGAACAAATTTTAGTGTATTTTCCGAAGGAAATACACTATTGCATTCTCCCATGATGTCGGACCCAGACCTGAGACATTGTGAAGAGCACCGATCACGGGTCGTAGATCACGAAAATATATGCTATTCAAATTCATGTGTATATATATATGTATGTATATATGTATGTATATATGTATGTATGTATGTATGTATGTATGTATGTATTTCCGCCTTTTGAAGATTTTTCGATTTTTGAGTGGTTATATCTTTCTTACGTTGAAAGATATTTTGACCAATTTTTTTGCATTTTGTAGAGACTCATTAGGACTACTATTCTGCGAAAAAAAATTGAAATTTGAGGCAATAGATTTTGAGGGGTGGGGCTCGAAAATGGGGGGAGGTCAAATCTTGTCCACTCGATAACTCGAGCGAAAATGAATATTTTGAGCTGAAATTTTTACGGGTGGTAGTTCTCCCCTAGGACTGGTTTGGTATTGAATTTGAGCTAAATCGGCCGAGCCGTTTAAAAATGGCGAGCTTTGAAAGTTTTAGGCGAGGGGTGCGCGGCATGAGGGGAGCCGGCCGGAGCAGGGCCGCACAGTGGGTCGGGGGAGAAAGTTTTTGGACAAGCTGATCGTCGCACAGTGGGTCAGGGGAGAGAAGTTTTTGGACAAACTTTTCGTCGCACAGTGGGTCAGGGGAAGGAAGATTCTGGACAAATTGTTCGTCGCACAGTGGGTCAGGTTAAATGATCTGTTCTTGAACAAAATCTCACCATTTAACCGTCACAACCTTTCGCAGCGCGTTCGCTGGCAACGTACTGTGCTGCTCTTATGCCTCAAGAAATTAATTCATTCCCTTACAGATTGATCCCTCCCCCCCCTTCGGAAAATACACTCTTCCCGCGGTGGACGCGCGGGTCGCTTAAGAAGACAGAACAACTGGAATGGACACTCAAACTAAAAAGCGCGCGCGAAGCGCGCGTCCTGGGGGGGCTTGGGGGGGCGAAGCCCCCCCAAAAAACCGGCGCGGAGCGAAGCGGAGCGCCGGTTTTTTTTAACAATCAGAAAGAATGTCTTATCCTCCAAAATTTGTTCGCAAAGTACTCGAGCAAAATTATGAAACCTCGGTAGGACCGTAACGAGGTATGAATAGTTTTTTCTAGAAACTTTCTGCGTTTTATAGTAGATGAGGGGCTTGAAGACAAGGCGCATAAGTGCAGTTTTTGTCTTTTCGAGAAATACATGTTTGAAATTTCGAAATTACATGGCTCCTTATGGCGGAAAGGAAGTTCAAACTGACTTTTTGATGCATAAAAATAGGAATTTGGGAGCGAATTTTTCAAAAAGTATGCATCAAGACTAGTAATACTTTAAATCATTAATAGCTCAATTTTTTCAAAAGCTGCACTTACGCGCCTGTCCTCCAAGCCCCTCATATTGGATTTTGTCGTGGTCTACACTGGAAAAAAAAAACACATTGGATCTAGAGTTCAGACTCTTAAAAACATCGACAAGAAAATATACTCATGAATCAATCAGATTTAAGCTTAAATCAAGAACCAAGCCTCTTAATTTGAGCGGATTTCCTTTTCATTTAAGCTTAAATCTGATTAAATCAAGAGTCTTTTTTCTTGTCAATGTTTTCAAGAGTCTGGACTCAAGATCCAATGTGTTTTTTTTTCCAGTGTACGGTCGATTTTTCTTTCAGTGCAATCGTATCTCAGACTATTGATACTAACAGCACGGAAAAAATGAAGAAAAAGAACACGAAAAAGAGTGTGCTTTAAAATCGAATGGCAACGCGGAGATTAACTTTTCTCTCAAGATGAGCAACTCAACTGGTTGACACCAGCAAACGCGGTGCAGGGCTCTTGACCCCTCCCCACCCTTGCCACCGCTACGATCGATACTGTCTCCATTATCATCATCATTACGGGTACAAATTGAAAGGTCACCCATGATCAGTCACGCAAATTCTACTGAGTGTTGACCTCTCGTCCGAGCAATCTTCCTGTCAAGTGGCTATCAATCTGCTGGCTCCACCAAAACAATTACACAGGCGTTAAGTGTTGAGACTCATTAAAAATGAAGTCATCGGAGGGACTAGGCGTATCTCTGTGATTTCTTCGTTTACATACTCATTTTAAAAGATAAAGTTGAAACTTCGATAGAAAAATAAATCTGTTTCCAACACTGTCGTGCTAAGGAAAAATGCCGTATATGAACCTTCAGGCGTTGCCAAATTTCCTTTGATCAAACACGAATTTTCTGGAAAACTTATGAATATTTTCGCTCCAATTTTGCTTACAATTTCACCTAAAGTTCCTGAAAATTTCAAGGAAAAGTATTCATGACTTTCTTCAATAATAAACATTTCATCGAAGGAAATTTGGCAACTCTCGAATGTTCATACGGCGTTCTTCCTTAGCACGGCAGAACATAGCAGGGTGTCTAGCAACCGATAAAACGGACAATTATTTTTGGCATCGGGAAAACCTGGAAAAAGTCGTAGAATTTGCTAGAAATTTGATGATCACGGAATTTCTTGTGAAAAAAACTGATAGGGTCGAGACCTTGAGATCATTAATTCTGAGGAACCGCCAGGCCGATTTTTTTTATTTTCGTTGCAAACGAAAGCTGTCGATGTCCTAATGATATCAAAAATCCGATACTTTCAAAATCCGCTCTTGAAAGTCCAAATCACTCGCAAAGCTAGCTGGAGTAGCTAGCAAAAGATAAAGTTGAAAATTAGATAAATATAAATCTGTTTTCAACAATGAAAGCAGGGTGTTAAACAACCTAGAAAACGTGGAATTATTTTTGGCATCGGAATAACCTGGAAAACCGTCGTAGAATTTCCTAAAAATTCGATGATCATGGACTTTTTTAACATGACGCACTGAATAGTGGTTTTTCTTAAAACGTTCCGTCTCATTTGCCCTATGAAACGTATCCGAGACCAATCTCAAACTCCTCTCTCAACACAAGAGTTTCAGCTGGTTCTGGAGAGTTTCAAATACGTTCGTTGAATTGGCAACTTAAGTTATTTTCTGTTTTCATGGTCCCTGCGTATGAAGGAGATTTCACAATCTTTCACTGTTTTGAGACTAATCGCTGCGTTAGCGACTCAGCCAGCGCGGCCAAGTCAGCGACTTGCCAAGAATGTACCCGATGACTTCATAAGTTTTAACGATGGGGTGCCCTTAGCCTTTCTTGATGTCCGTGACACTTCGGCTGGGAAGTGAGGGATATTGATGTAAATTATGGAGCTGTCAGGTGCCTGAAAAGATGCACATCGCATGAATCTCGGTGTCTCTCCATGTTGACTGATTTTTCACTCGAGCTTAATTTAAAGAAAAAACGCGGGCACGAGAGGCGTAACTGTAGCAGGAAGATAAAAGAGGTGTGTGAAAAAACGGCCAAAAATGCCTCAAGGCATTTTCGAATTTTGATCACTTGGGGTGATACAGTAGCTTCCGAGACACCCAAAACCGGTCGCCGTTTTGCTTAGAAGCGCCGGGTTGCCACATTGCCATTTTTTAAAGTGGAAACTTTTAAAAATTCATATCTCCGCCGCATCTCAACCGATTTCAATGAACTTTTTTTTAAAATGTTCCTCTTAGATAGAGCTTTCTAGTGATGTATAGTTTCTTGGGGTTTACTTGGCTTTAAGTGGCACTTACGCGGTTTTAGCAGTTTTTGATAGACACAAAAATTTAGTTTTCATTTTACCACGATCGTGGAATCGACGGAATCTAAACAAAAACCAGTTTAAATGAAAGTTCAGATTCTCACCTTTCTAACGAGCACAATATCATTCCGGGGAAACGTTTAGTTCCCGAGATATGACCGCTCAAAGTTGGTCACATGCGCTTTTGCGCAATGTGAATGCGTGTTATCACTGAGTCATTCGCGAACTAGGGGTCCCTTACGTTCAATTTACGTTGAAATAATTACACAGAGCAGCAAGGTGTACAACACGAGCCGTATTTTCACCTCCGGCTGCCGATGTGCGACGTTGCCATATTTTGAAGTGAAAACTCTTAAAGATGCATAACTCCGCTGCATTTCAACCGATTTCAATGAACTTTTTTTAAAATGTTCCTCTTAAATAGAGCTACCTAATGGCATTTAGGTTTCTGGATTTTATTTACCTTAGGAAGGCACTTAGGTCGTTTATATGATTTTTTGCAGAGATTTTTCATACAAAAAATAGTGTTGCTATTTATATTTTTTTTTTCTCTGCGGATTGTGGGAGGGTTTAATATGGCAAAATTTAAAAGAAAGAACTTTTAAAAAAAGGGATTCTTTTAATCACTATTCTTACGTGTACAAATATTCAAAGCGACGCTCTCATTGTACAGGAGAAGGTGGTGTTGCTAATTTACCAAGATTTTTACATTATACTTTAAGCGATGGTGATCTTCCGATCTAGTTTGAATGTTAAAAAAAATCGGGGGAAATACAGACCCCCTTCTGAAAAAAAAGAAAAAAAAATAGCAACACTATTTTTTGTATGAAAAATCTTTGCAAAGAACCATATAAAGGACCTAAGTGCCTCCCTAAGGTAAATAAAATCCAGAAACCTAAATGCTATTAGATAGCTCTATTTAAGAGGAACATTTTAAAAAAAAGTTCATTGAAATCGGTTGAAAGCAGCGGAGTTATGCATCTTTAAGAGTTTTCACTTCAAAATATGGCAACGTCGCACATCGGCAGCCGGAGGTGAAAATACGGCTCGTGTTGTACACCTTGCTGCTCTGTGTAATTATTTCAACGTAAATTGAACGTAAGGGACCCCTAGTTCGCGAATGACTCAGTGATAACACGCATTCACATTGCGCAAAAGCGCATGTGACCAGGGGTCCGGAGCTAGGCTCCGAATCGGGCTCCCAGGTGGAGCTAGCTCCGGCCCGGAACCAAGATTAGGCTCCATGGTTGGAGCTAGCTTCGGGCTGGAGCTCTGGCTCGAGCTCCAGGCCGCAGATAGCTCCGGCCTGGAGCCAAGATTAGGCTCCACGGTCGGAGCTAGCTCCGGGCCGGAGCCACGGATCGGGCTCCAGGTAGAGGCTAGCTTCGGCCCGGAGCTAAAATTTAGCTCAACGGTTGGAGCTAACTCCGGCCCGGAGCCCCAGATTGGGCTCCAGGTTGTAGCTAGCTCCGAACTCGGAGCTAAAATTAGG
>NW_017550603.1:788265-822931 GCF_001854935.1 Bemisia tabaci | reverse complement strand
AAAAATTCCATGCAGTGATCTATTTGATCTCCGTGGTCTAAAAATTCCATGCAGTGATCTATTTGATCTCCATGGGCTAATAATTCCATGCAGAGATTGTTTGAATCTCTGTGGGACTAAATCAGTTCTGAAACAATGGACTGTTTAACTGCAGGGGACGCCCGTAAGACAGTGACATTTTAACTGCAGGGGACGCCCGTAAGACAGTGACATTTCAACTGCAGGGGACGCCCGTAAGACAGTGACATTTCAACTGTAGGGGACGCCCCTAAGACAGTGACATTGTATGCATAAAGCAGCAATTGCATAATTAACATATAAAATGGATATCCACGAATCTATCAATAAATTTTAATTAGTCATATATAAATTTTAATAATTTTCGCTCCCTCGGGAGAATGTTCATCTGACAACAATGTCAGTGTCAGCTGATAAAATGTATATTTTCTCATAAGAGGTTAATAAAAGTTTTCAGTCAGTCTTTGACATCTACCGAGAATTGTTTTGGTACTTATTTATAATTACTACATAATTATATATTTTTCTTATTAAAAACTAAGAAAAACAACCTCTACTATTGGCTAGAGGATTGGCGGCGAAATCGGGACAAGTTTGAAATTCAAATGTAGGGCGGGAACTAAATAAAATTGCGGAAACAAAGTATTCTAGGTTGATTTTTGCCCAAATTCACTTACCCGCTCATATTTTTTTAACTTTAGGTTAGTTTTAGTCCGTCGTCGACCGATTAATTTCGTTTGGGAGTAACGGTCTTCTAGGACCGTAACGGCCTGTTTGAACCGGCAGAACCACCATGAGCAAAAGAAAAACTAACTTTATCTGAGATTACTGCCTATTACCGAGCAAAAGTAGGTGTATTATATTAGGACGCAGTCCCAACTTTCTTAATATAATCGTTTCAGGCATTTAAAACACGTTTAAAAGAAGAAATGTGGAAAAATCAAGAGGACAAGTTCAAATCAAATTTCCGTTTGCCGCCATGGAATCCCGCGCTCATTTACACACTCACACAAGCACCCAGCGCCAAACCAGGCTTCACTTTTTTTCCCGTGCTTTTAGATACGAGCACTCCGTCTTTATGTCTTTGATCCTATCATAGTTGAAACGAGTGTCTGCAACAGACTGAGAGGGGGTAGGAATAATGTACTAATTACGATAAGTATTGTGATTTCCTTCTCCTTCTTCTGTTTTTCATGACGTGCAGCGACACCTTCAGCGGCATGTTGACGACAAAAACTGCTCAGCTTGGCCGATTATTGAAATTTCGTTTTTGTCGGATGGAAATAGATGACAAAGGTTAAACTGCTTCACGTGATGATCAGTCTACTATGTCTTTTCGCTGCTTTGACTAACATGCCTATATGTGCATATGTCGGAAAGAATCGACGGCATGCTAACTAGAACTAAAGAGGTGCCTTTACCTTGTCGTCAATACTACCCGACATAGGTACGACAAGACAGTGATAAGACATCGCTGACCAATCACATTACGCCGTTTAACATATGTCATCTAGGTGCGTTTACCTGATAAAAACAAACTTTCAATAATCGGCCAGCTGTGCAGTTATGCCGTGCTTTTACCGCCAAGAAAAAAAGAGCACGATTAAATCGTTGTTTCCCTCACGAAAGAACGTAACTACATTACAATGATGCCAAATTTCCTCTCGGAACTTGGGTTTTTACCAGGAGTATCTTGGGGATTTCTAGCTGGAGATTACACTGATTTTTCTTCGGATTTCGTTAAAAAATTTAAATAATTTTTGATGAAAATTGAACAGGTTCATTACTGTAAGAGATTGAATTGCTTGAGTCAATTTTACAACCTTGGAGTGGAGTTACACTGAAAAAAAATTCTCGGCGATTTTACCAAGGTCCGTTGTTACTTTTACCATCTCACTTTTTTCACTAATTATTGGTCATTTTATCAGGACAGACTGGTAAGCTTACCTAAAAACCGGTAATTTTACTGTTTTTTTTTCAGGTAAGATTACCACTTTTATTGGTAATCGATTCCCGGTAATTTTGCCATTTTATCTCGGTAATTCTACCACAGCCAATAAAAAATATTAGCGTTTTTACCAAGGTCCAGTAAAATTACCGAGAAAGTTCAATAATTTTACCAAGATTTCTCGGTAAAATTACCAATTCCATTAATGGTAATTTTACCAAGAAAAAACTGGGATCAAATAGAACCCTGAATTCTTGGTAATTTTACCCTTTTCTTAGTAAATACACAGAGATTTTTTTTTCAGTGTACGTTCCTTCGTCCAGGAAACGACGGAATGTTCTTGAAATTCACTCAGATAGCAAAGATTATTAAGACCTACTGAATCGGTTGATCTTCGGTGCGAATTTGGCGGCACTGTACGAGATCCATAATCTTTCCAGAGACCTCGCTTACCCTCGAAGTCATTGTCACTGTCGCGGGCACACTGCTTATGAGTAAATCATGATTCATGAGAGAGAAATTCCCGAGATTACCTGGCCCGACCGAGACTTCTGACTGAAGCATCGAATTTTGGAGACACATAAATCATCGAATTAAGATTGGTCGTCCTGCTTGATCTTGGGACCAAAAGTCGAGGCTTTACTCGAAGCAATGTGGTTGTGATTTTGGAGTATTAGGGGGCTGCGCACTGCGCAGTACGCCCTATGGCCGCTACGCAGCCGAACTCAAGGACCTCTTGCGCCCCTAAAGGACACACGGGAAAAAATTGCAAGGGGTTGTTGGATGATAAGGATATTTCCAATTAATTGTGGTAGTACCCTCTATTAATTAGATTGCTAATCCAAATGTTGCGGTACTGCCACAAGCAATGGGAAATGCCTGTATCATCAAAAAATCGACGTAATACCACAATTTTAAGAGTAACACCAAACACTTTTTTTCCGTGGCCAGCTGCTTCCTGATGGGTCATATTCCAAAAAGAAAGTGGCTTCATCTGGAGGTAATTCCCGGCCCATAGTAACACAAATTATGGTCATGTGTCAAAATGCTGGTCATAGAATCGTGAATCGTGAATTGGTTATTTCAGATTTCCGATCAGCAAAAAATAATTAGATCTGACAACACATCAAATTTTGACAGAGCTATCGCCTGGTGTTCGGATTGATCTTATTTTTACTGATCATTGAGCTTAAAAATCAAAACGCGGCCCTATACAGGACTATACAAATGCAACTGACCTATTGTCCACAAGCACGAACAAATTTAAGCTACAGACAGTCATTCCTATCATGTAAGCAACAGCGCCTGAAATTTAGTGCGTATGCAACTTGCACATCTTTAGAGCACGAATAGTTGCATCCAAGCTATCGATGAAGTGTTCGCAATCTTCTCCCTTAACAAAGTGTCTCAATATACGTTCGAAAATGATCAGCGGGCCGATTATAAAAATTGATAGACAAAGCTACAGACAATGAAGACATAAGGAGTATAGAGCGATCCTATTGGTTGAATGGGTGGCTCTTATACACTAAGGGGGTAAATGATGGACTAACTATCGGGTTTCTCGTGGGTTGCCGTTAGTTAGTCTATTACCTATACCTCCTCCGTCCAATACAAACACCCGCTTCCACCAATAGGATCCCTCCATATCCTTTGTCTCCTTTGTCTATTGCTTTGTCTATCAATTTCAATAATCAGCCCGCAGATCTCATATCTTTTACGGATTGGATCTAACGATAGATATTACTGTCTCCACACGCGTTAATTGACTTTCAACAGCTTTAGGTATTTTGGACCACCTCTAATAAGGACTAATAGATTGCTGCTTGTTTCCACAAAAAATCAGGTCAATTTTCAGGTGTTAATTACTGTTGTGTTGTTTACTCTCTGTTCTCTCGTGAGGAGCGTGCCCAACTGCCCACTGATGCTTGTTGACAAAACGGAACTCGGCTGCATATGATTCCGCAGCAAAACAGTGAAAATATCTTGCGCTTCGCAACACATCGCGTTCTACGATGCGCCAAAAGACATAGGTACTCATTGGGGCCATGTGAACCGAAAAATATGGATGCATAACGCCGACGTAACTTCTATAGAAAAATTGGACTACATATTCAGCGATTCGGAACTACAATTTCTGGCTCAGTTCATAAATGACATATCTAACACCAGTTTCCCTACGAGCAGAAGTGTTTTTACAGATAAGCCGAATATTGTACTTCCTAATTGCAAAATGCGGTCTAATCGAACAGGCTCGCCCGAAAACTAATAAAAAATAGTAATTTCCCATCTTTATAAATTTAAAAAATGGGAAAAAACCGTACAAGCCTCTCAATCACAAGGTGAATTGTAACCATCCCCACGGGAAGAGGGACCTCAATCGATAAAAAATCGAAATTCAGCCATTGAAACACGACAAAAAACTTTCAAAATTGTCAAACTCAAATTCACACTGATGTTGATTCCAATTGAACCAATGATGGTTTGAAGTTTGGAATTCAAAAAACGTAGTTTTAAGAAAAAGGTACCTACATGAAATATCTAATCCATTATGTTCAGGATAGTACGAAATTGCATGAATTAAAATGAAAATTAAAGCCCTCTACTGGCATAGAAATAAATAAAACTGCTTGCAACTTATTATTTAAGGCATTTGAGAGAAAAATATCAAAATCCGTTGTTGATGTGGCTAAATCATGGTGTCTAGAATCCTTAACCATTCTTAGTCCCTGACTTTTCCTGATTTCCAGGAGCTCATTTCTTGGCGAAATACGGAAGTTTCCTCCTACTTCCCCAGATTTGTTTACAAAAAGCTCCGGAAAGCTTCCGGAATTCTCCGGAAATCCAGATGAGGATATCAATCAATTTTCATCTTTCAACCAAGTCTTTGGCTCACATTTAAATTTTTAATTTAAAAGCGTTGCCCAGTGCTCATATCGTCACCTTCCGGCCAAAGTATCGCCATGCAATGCTTAAACATTTCCGCCGTCATTTAATTGAGGAGTTAGGTGCAAAAGGGGCGTCATCGACAAAATCGCGTTTTGAGTTATTCGTGTTCAAAGTTTGTTGTTGTACAAATGAAATGTATGTTTAAAGATATGGAAATAATGTGGTAAGTTTAAATATAGATAATTTTATCAAGTTCAAGTTTGTACAATTAGAAGCTCTGAATAATCGCGGGTTTTTTTAAAAGTATGAGACATATATATGTTCATTTTTAGCCAACCTAACAATAATAAAATTACTGTATCTCAGTGAATGTTTGACATAATAACATGAAAATTGGTACACCTACATTTTAGGATATGAGGATTCAGAAAAACCGATCTCTGCAAAAGGGGCGTCATGGACCTAACGCCCCTTTTGCACCTAACTCCTCAATTTTTCTACAAAGAAATTGTCGGTTGGATCTGTTTGAAAATTTCACTGAATTTTATCGGCAGCGCGAAGAAAATGCAGTGACATTTTTAGGCTGCTCCGTTGAACAGTTTCTCTGTAAAAAAAATAAAATGGCGGCGGAAACTTTTAAACGCCGCATGACGCTCGTGATGCTTTGGCCGGAAGGTGACGATATCTGGTCAAGGAAAGCTTCTCTATTCTTCTTCGAGGACAAAATTTGGCAACATTTAAATGCTCATACGACGTTTTTCCTTAGCACGGTGAAGTTCCGGACTCGGCGGAAGTGCTGCCGTGCTAAGGAAGAACATTGTATGAACATGCGAGAGTTGCCAAATTCTCCTTCATAAATCATGTATTTTTGACAACATTCATGCATGTTTTTCCTTGAAATATTCAGATATTTTAGAAAAGATTGCATACAAAATTGCCTGAAATTTTTGGAAAATAATATTCGCAATATTCTCAGTAAATTCGGTTTTTACCGGAGGAAACTTGGCAACGTCTGAAGGCTCATACTGCCGTGCCAAGGAAGAATGCCGTATGAGCATTCGAGAGTTGCCAAATGTCCTTCATTAAAATGCTTATTTTTAAGGAAAATTATGAATATTTTTCCTTGAAATTTTCAGTAACTGTAGGTAAAATTGCGAACAAAATTATCTGAAAAATTGGAGGGTAAATATTCATGAGTGTACCACGAAATTCGTGTTTTATCGAAGGAAATTTGGCAACGCCTGAAGGTTCATACGGCGTTCTTCCTTAGCACGGCAGCACACAGCGTTCTTCCTTAGCACAGCAATGTGGTGGGTGAGCCTTACGTCGCGGTTGTGAAACCGAAACGGCAGTCCCTGCCCGGGCCCGGCGCGTCGCGACGCCCGACCCATACGACACGACGACGCCGGCGCAGCGAAAATGACGTCATTAAAATGCGCATAAAAAGCTCCCTGCAGTGGCTTTCTCCCGGCCAAATAGTCATTTTGGAAAGTTTCGCCACACTTTGAGGATCTTTACCCGGAGTGCGCGGATGGGCTTCTTCCTTGGTCCCCCCTCGGATATTTTGCTCCATCCGCCGACCCCCCCCCCCCNGTCCCCTTCCGAACACATGCGATCCTCTTTGTCGCACGCGAGACCAGGCCATTCTTTCCGTTTTTCGGTCGGTGCATCTATAAGAGCGGGTTGCCAAACGGAGTGGTTCACGTTTCGTTTGTCACACACTGAAAAAAAATCTCGGTGTATTTACTAAGAAAAGGGTAAAATTACCAAGAATTCAGAGTTCTATTTGATCCCAGTTTTTTCTTGGTAAAATTACCATTTATGGAATTGGCAATTTTATCGAGAAATCTCGGTAAAATTATTGAACTTTCTCGGTAATTTTACTGGACCCCGGTAAAAACGCCAATATTTTTTATCGACTGTGGTAGAATTACCGGGATAAAATGGCAAAGTTACCGGGAAGTGATTACCACTAGAAGTGGTATTCTTACCTGAAAAAAACAGTAAAAATACCGGTTTTTGGTAAGCTTACCAGTCTGTCTTTGTAAAATTACCAATAATTGGTAAAAAAAGTGAGACGGTAAAGGTACCAACGGGCCTTGGTAAAAACGCCGAGAATTTTTTTTCAGTGCAAAATAACAGAACAACACGGAGAAAAAGAATTGTTGCATTTGTAAAGTATGTTTCCCTGGGTAATCGACGACCAGAATTCCAGATATGACAGCCCCAAAGGCCCCTCAAACAATTTTGATGTGATGCAGAGTCCAGAATTTTGTGCATTTTCCAACCTTGGAAAAATAGTCTCTTACAAAAACAGAACAACACGGAGAAAAAGAATTGTTGCATTGGTAAAGTAAGTTTCCGTGGGTAATTGACTACCAGAATTCCAGATTTGACAGTCCCAAAGGCCCTTCAAACAATTTTGATGTGATGCAGAGTCCAGAATTGTGTGCATTTCCAACCTTGGAAAAATAGTCTCGTAGATCCAGAGTCCAGACCCTTGACAAATTTGACGAGAATACTCTTGATTCAATTGGATTTTTGCTTGAATCAAAGAGAAGCCCGGTTAACTTAAGAGGTTTGATTCTCAATTCACGCAAAAAGCAAGCAAGCAAATCAAGAGAACTTTTTCTTGTCAAACTTTTTATGAGTCTGGACTCTGGATCCAAGAGTTTTTTTCCCCCATTGAAGTTTAGGGTCATCACATCACATTAGCAAATGGTTGGGGGATTTCAAGAATGTCAAATTTGGATTCCTAGTGATCGATTCTACTTAGGGAAAAAGCTTTTTTCCTGAAAATCAATGTCAATTTAGCGTCACTGAATTCTGAAGAGGGGAGCTCTGTCCCCCACCTTTACGGATCAACATTTCGAATAGGAGTGGGCCGATTTTGTATTTCTTGGTATCGGTTAGGAGTGGAATTTTTAGTAAATTATGAATTTGATGGAATAATTTAAAACGTTTGACAGAAATTCTAACTTTTAAAGTCACGATCCCCCTTTTGTTCACAGCACGGGGCCGGGGACCCTGAAGCCTCGAAATTTAGATTATTACTTGGGGTTGATTCACTCGTAGTCTCCGAATTTATC
Source organism: Bemisia tabaci (assembly GCF_001854935.1). NCBI lineage: Eukaryota > Metazoa > Arthropoda > Insecta > Hemiptera > Aleyrodidae > Bemisia > Bemisia tabaci. Next base: position 814,987 of record NW_017550603.1, on the reverse strand, counting down.
CGACCTCCAATAACCGAGAAAAAACCCTGGTGCGGCTGGTCTGGGACATCCTGTACAAGTAGCCTGCATGACCCATGGAAAGAAAGAGGGTGGTCACATTTCGAACATCTTGGATTTAGTTGAAGGCTTAGGTCGGTACGGACGGTTTACATAATCGATTTTCTTGAAAATCGTGTCGCTTGATGGAAAAAAGTCATTCCATACAAAGTATTACAAAGTGTTTGAACTTTCAATTTGAGTTTATCTAACGGATATTTTGGTCCGTTTTTCATGCTTCGAGTTTCAGATTTTGCTAGAATATCGACGCCATATTGTACCGACCTATGTCACAAGGTGAACAATCCTCAAGATGCGACCATCTCCTTTTTTCTCTCTATGGGCATGACCCTTTTGCTAGCTTCCATCCAATTATATCACGGTCCGAGCCGCTCAGTGGAACGAGTCTTCGAAAGAAGTCGGACATGAAATTTTTGATCAAAATTGCAAATTTTGATGTTTATTTCATTACATTTAAAATACTAAGGGGTGCTTTAAGAAGACAATTTCACAAGGAAACCTTTGAAACCACTTTGAAAACCTCAAAGTTTTGTATGAGCGTGGAGGATCGATGCATGGTGGATCGAGTCAATGAAAGAGGTCGGACAAGAATTTTTCAACTGAAACTGCAAATTTATCTTCTTAATTTGTCAAATTTAAAGTTTAAGGGGGTGCATTTCAAAATAAATTTCACGAGAAAACCGACGGGACCACATTGAAGTCCTCGGCGTTTCGTAATAATGGAGTTACGAGCTTTTAAAGGTTCCGAATTTTGTCCAACTTCCCCTATAGACCTGTTCCATTGTGCGATGGTTCGGTCAGAAAGGGAACCTCTCACTCTACTATTAATTTTAAATCCGTAGTATTTGCTAAGTCATCGACGATACACAAAAAACGGCGAAAGACGACAACGCAGCCGCGCTGTGAGACGCGGGAATTCAGCTACGCGCGGCGACCGCCGGCGCGTGCTTCACAGTAAGTAGATAGACAAAGCGCGCATAAAGAGCGCGTGTGGCGTCGCATCGTGCCGCAAAGCAGGAATCTTCGGATTGTAAACATTGTCTAGGAGAATGACGACCCCCCCCCCCCCAAGCCCCCCTCTTGGACGCCATAATTCATAAATTAAGTGAGCGTCTCCGAGCACCTTACACGCGGGACCGCGACTTCGCTCATCAAGCAGCGAGTTCAGATGGTTCGCGCGCACTGAAAAAAAATTTTCGGCGTTTTTACCAAGGTCCGTTGGTACCTTTACCATCTTACTTTTTTAACCAATTATTGGTAATTTTACCAAGATAGAATGGTAAGCTTACCTAAAAACCGGTATTTTTACTGTTTTTTTCAGGTAAGAATACCACTTTTATTAGTACCTAATCAATTCCCGGTAACTTTGCCATTTTATCTCGGTAATTCTACCACAGTCGATAAAACAAATTGGCGCTTTTACCAAGGTCCAGTAAAACTACCGAGAAAGTTCAATAATTTTACCGAGATTATCGGTAAAATTACCAATTCCATAAATGGTAATTTTACCAAGAAAAAATGGGATCAAATAGAACCCTGAATTCTTGGTAATTTTACCCTTTTCTTGGTAAATACACCAATATTTTTTTCAGTGCGAGAGGTGCCGGAGATTTTGAGGTAAATCCAACGGGCTGATTGTTGAAATTGATAGACAAAGCTATGGACGAAGAAGACAAAAGGGATATGGAGGGATTCTATTAGTGAAAGCGGGTGGTTACGATGGACAAAGAGGGTCATTAATCTCTTCGAATTAAAAGAAGTATTGAAGCACTAAATATGTGATACGAAGCACAAATTGGAGTACATTTGGAATTCGGAAGTATATTTTCTGGCTCTTTTGTGAAACAACGTATGAACCATTAGTTTCCCCATGCACATAAGTGTTTTTACAGATGAGCTAGAAATTATAGTTGTCAATGTGGTCCAATTGTTTCCAGCACAGGTTCTCTGGAAATGATCGGAAAACGGTTTTTGGGCGTGAAGTTGGCTTACCGTTTGGTTTTTAGTCCAACTAGCGGCATTTCCCATTTTTTAAATACATGTAATTTAGCAAATTGGATCAGTTTGTCACATCAGTTGTCACAAATTCGTCCGACCCCAAAAAACCGAGAAAAAGTCCGGTCCGGATGATCTGAGATATATCCTTTATCTTGATAATATATCATCAGTTAGCATTCCTGACCATTATCTAAACTGAAACTTCTGGAGGGGCGAAAAACTAGTAGAGATCAGGTGCGAGTTGAATGAATGTCTTACCGGGCATCGAAGACTCCGTGCAGAAAACGGTCACTTGGTTAGCGAACATTTTGAATAGATGGTTAACCTGAAACAAACGTCCGGGAACATTAATGCGACGTGAAGGACTTGCTTTACTTGAAAAATAATTGGAGCAGAATCCAAGAGCAGAACTGCCACACTAAGGAAAAACGCCGTATGAAAATTCGAGAGTTGCCAAGTTTTCCTGGATAAAACGTATATTTTTGCGGAAAGTTATGAAAATTTCACTTGAAATTTTCAGATATTTTAGATCAAATTGCGGAAAAAACTGTCTGAAAAACTTGAAAAATATTCAAAATTTTCGCGGGAAATTCGGTTTTTAGTTATATAAATCTGGCAACGTCTAAAGGCTCATGCGGCGTTTTACCTGAGCACGACAGAGGAAGAGGTCAATTTTACATACAAATCGTGCTTTCGAAGATGACACGCTACAGTGGCAGAGAAATTGTGGCAGAAAAGTGGTAGAGCAAGCCGTGCTAGAAGGAAATCATGGAAATGTATGAACCTAACCAGTCTGAAGATCGCTCACTCTATGCATGCGTGACGGATAAGGTGTACATTTTTACTGAAAATGTCGTCGCACTGGAAAAAAAAAACCACATTGGATCTAGAGTCCAGACTCTTAAAAACATCTACAAGAAAAAATACTCTTGATTCAATCAGACTTAAGCTTAAATCAAGAGCCCAGCCTCTTAATTAGAGCGGATTTCCTTTTGATTTAAGCTTAAATCTGATTGAATCAAGAGTATTTTTTCTTGTCAATGTTTTCAAGAGTCTGAACTCTAGATCCAATGTGTTTTTTTTCCAGTACGCCTACCTGACATAAAGGCGTAACTACACTCAGCAATGAACCCTGCCCTCCATACAATTTAATGCGTTTTCGGGCTCATCTCAATGTGTAGTCACGCCCTTATGTCAGCCAAGCGACGATGTGATGTGGGGTCAAAACAAATTTATTGGGAAATTTGTGATGTTAATGTTTTTCTTCCACTTTTTCAGACAATTTGGTTAGCAGTTAATTGGAAAATACCGAAAAATTTCAAGGAAAAATGGACCGCGTCTGGCAGGAAGGAACACACACAGCTATTGCTACACTTAACTGGGCAATTTAGTTTTTCACAAGAGAACGTTTGTGTGGATTCCTTTGAAAATATTAGGGAATTTTCTTCGTTCTATACAAGAAATTCGCTGAGATTTGTACAAAAAACCGTAGAATCGTTTTCATGTAAAAATTAAATTGCTGAAATAAACTTGGTATTAACTGATATGGCTTGGTTCCTTTCTGCTTAACGCGGTCCAAATATGCATAACTTTTTCCTAAAATGAACTTTTTTATCAAGGAAAATTTGGCTACATTCGAATTCTCATCTCGGTATTTTCCCTTCATACATCATACGGCAGTGTACATGTACTGCAAATATTCCCGAATCAACAGAGGTTGGTTCGGGAATATTTGCAGTGTTTTTGCAGGATAGAGATCCTGCCGTGCTAAGGGGAAAAAAAAAAGTTTTCATTGATAAAACATTATAAATTCTCGGGCAAGCTAATGAATATTCTCCTTCCGATTTTTCGGATAATTTTGTTAGAAATTTCACTTCAAGTTCCTGAAAATGTCAAAGAAAAACATTCATAGCTTTCCTCGAGAATAAAAAGTTTATCGAGGGAAATTTGGCAACTCTCGAATGTCCTTCCTTAGCACGGCAGAATGTAGACTCAGTCCAAATTTAAGTGGAGCAGACATCAAATTGGCCCGTTGGTCTAGGGGTATGATTCCTGCTTTGGGTGCAGGAGGTCCCGGGTTCAAATGCCGGACGGGCCCTCATTTTCCTAATGCTCCTTCCCCATACTCCTAATGATGCAGCTAATGTGCAGTGCCGTAAAACAAGTATGGATAATTGAGGGGTCTGGAGCATGTTGAGTAACCTTTTTATTGGTTGATTGAGATGATGTCATTTAAGTTATAATATGGCATATCCGTTTTTTCTGAAATGGGCCGGAAATAGTAGTTTCTGCATGTAAAATCAGATCCAACTGCGAAGATAAACCCCCAACGCACATAAACTAGGGTCTAATTGATGAAATTTGTACTCAATTTCTTTGTTCTCGAGAAAGAAAAATTTCCTTTAGGGGCGAGTGGAGAGTTCTTCTGTAGCACGGCAGTATCAGTGCGTATGACCTTTTATCAATCAAGTGCACTGCTGCACATGTCCCGAGTCAAGCAGGTGAACAAACTCACATTCGGCTGTTGGATCGTTGAGAAAACTTCGGACGATGATTGGCAGGGAGAGGGGGTGGGGAGGGGGGCTGGCACGGTGCGAAACCGGAACAGTCGGTTTCGCCACCGGAATGACCGAAAGTTGGCACCGAACGGCCGGTGCTTTCCATCCAATCCATTAAGAGTGCAAACACGCATGCGCAACAGGTATTTAGACGGGAGCGCGCAATCTTGAATGCTTAAAAGCTCGATACACGCCGGACATTCGTCGTCTAGTCAAATTTTGAACGTCATTTTACTAATAATAAACCTTAAATTACCGAAACACTATACGAAGAAAAGCCTGCGGATGCGAGAAATTTACAAGGTTTAATATATTGCAGTGACGCCATTTTTTGTGAGTCAAAGCTAATAAGCGTTTAGAACCCTAAAGTGCCATGCATTTTTTGGAGACTTTAACGCTGAGTTAGAAAAAACAACTAAGGCGTAGATTGCCTCTTAGGAGTTTTGAAACTGAATTTAAGACTTCATGATTCTACATCTTTCGAGAAAAAACAATATTCTGTGATACCTCTACTCCCCTGTCATTATTAAAACCTGATTTGATAGAGTAATGTATCGTTTGCGCATGAATCCACTAAAAACTTTTGGAAGTCTGAATTATTACTTTTTACAAACCGTATTTATCACTGAGTTTTTGTTTAAGTGAATGAAAAAAATTCAATTCCCTTTGCAGGACCTGCGGGCTGATTATTGAAATTGATAGACAAAGCGATAGACCAAAGAGAAAAATGGGAAATGTAGCGATTCTTTAGGAGGGGGCAGGTGGTCGCGATGGACAAAGAGAGTAAGTATTAGACTAACTGAGGACACCTCACGCGAGACCCGCAGGCTGATATAATTGAAATTAATAGACAAAGGGTTCGACAAAGAGGACAAATCAACAATGGAGCGATCCTATTGCTTAAAGCGGGTGGTTGTACTAAACAAGGGAGGTAAGTGACAGATTAAATAACGGCAACTCACAAGAGACCCTACAGTTAATCCATCATTTACCCCTAGCTGATTCTATGAGAACCACCCGTTGCAACCAATATAACCGCTCCATTTTCCCCGTAACTCTTTTGTCTATACACTGGAAAGAAACAACACATTGGATCGAGAATCCAGACTCTTAAAAACATCGACAAGACAAAATACTCTTGATTCAATCAGATTTAAGCTTAAATCAAGAACCAAGCCGCGGAATTTGAGCGGATTTCCTTTTGATTTAAGCTTAAATCTGATTGAATCAAGAGTCCTTTTTCTTGTCAATGTTTTCAAGAGTCTGGACTCTAGATCCAATGTGTTTTTTTTCCAGTACACAGCTTTGTCTATTAATTTCAACAATCAGCCTGCCGGTAGTTAGCCCATCATTCTTCCCCCATAGTCTATATAAGAACCACCCTCCCCCATAGTCTATATAAGAACCATCCGTTCGAACCATTAGATCTCTCAATTTTCCCTTTGCCTTCCTTGTCGATCACTTTTTCTATTAATATCAATAATGAGCCTACAGTGCGACAAACTCTGTAATCTTTCTCGACGCGTGAAATTCTCCTACACCATCGACGGCTGGATCGGGGACCCATCTGCATCAACTTCGTTCGATTTAGAAACATCGAGAATGTCACCTCAAGGGAGCAGAAGAGGTGACCAGGAGCTTGAGGATAGGCGGTAGCGAGCCGCAGCCGGGCGTAACCGCATATCTGCACGTGGTTTCCGTTTCAAGATACGTGGTTATTTCTTAGCGCAGCAGATACTTGTGTCGGTCGTCGGTGACAAAATCGTCGCAAGATTATTAGGCCCTCGCACGCGTCGGGCGTCGCGACGCCCGGTCAAAGGAGGGCAGAGCGGCTCCTCGGGCCGCGTGTGATGCGGCGCGGGACGCCTTCTCAACGTCACCCGCTGACCTCTGTCCACCGCTGCCAAACCAAGAGTCTCTTTTTTCTTTTTTAATAATCAATAATATGCGCTAAAATTGTCAGCCACACAATGGATCGAGTCAATTAAAGAGGTCAGACAAAATTTGAAAACTTTAAACGCTTATAACTCCGTTTCTACAAAAATTTGAGGTTCTAAAAGTAGTTCCACTGGTCTCCTCGTGAAATTTTCCTCCGGTAATGACCCAATAAGTTGAAAATTTGACAATAAAAATATCCAAATTTGCAGTTTTAGTCAAGAAAATCATGTCCGACCACTCTAATTGGCTCGCTCCACTGTTAGCTGGTGCCAGAGATAAATCGTCACCTTTCCACAAGCGCCATACGACGTTTCAAAATTTCTGCCGCCATTTTATTTTTTTACAGACATACTGTTCAACGGAATTTTCCGAAAATTTCACTGAATGTCTCATGACCTGCCAATAAAATTCAGTGAAATTTTCAAACAGATTCGACTAACAATTTTTCTGTAAAAATATGAATGGCGGCGAAAATGTTTAAACTTCGCATGGCACTCGTGATACTTTGGTCTGAAGGTGACGAAATGAAGGGTGGGAATGGACCACTAGACAAGGTACGAATTTAAGCGATCTGATACAAGTTTCTGAACCAGAATTTCTTGTAAAACACGATTCGCACAACGAAAAATACTGAAACCAACTCCTAACGGACATATTAACATTTTTTTCCACATTGGTTACGAGGAATTTGAACTGCCCGCTCACAAGAAACTCAAAGCTCTACGTGAGTCAAATCGCCCACTACAACGGTTTCAGCAAGCTTCTCAATCGAGCAATGTTCATTTCCAACCATGTGTTGTTCAAACTATTAGCAATTTGCTATAGCTGAGCCAAAGCGTCAAGATTGAGGTTGCCAGATTTTTACATCGGAGAGACTGTCATAATAACGTTTAACGCGCGATGTAAATCACGTAGAGCATTGAGTTTCCATGAGCGGGTGGTTTGAATTCACGCATCAAGAATCATTAAATATCTTCTTAAGGAGTTCATTTCGGTAATTTTCGTTGTGTACATTGTGCTTTACGTGAAATTTTGGTTAAGAGACATGTATCAGAATGCTGAAAATCGTACCTTATCTAGTGGTCCATTCAAAACTTGAAAGCTGTTTGGATTCGATCGGCCACGAATCGATCGGAAAATAGTACAGCCAGAAGTTTCGAGGGAGCTTTGGTACCGTCGCGTTCGGACTTCTTGGGGTCGATTACTTATGAAACAAATTTTTTTCGGGTCTCTCCATTAATTTCGCGAGCTAGCATTCTATCAAAAGTCTCGGTCCCTCAAAGTGTTAAATCGACCCGAACCATAGGTTACTCTGAGACATTTGAGACTGTGTCCTATGGAATTTATGTACTCTTCTTTTTCTCTCTATACTCAGAGGTTGCGACTTGCCAGAAGTCAGTGCATTGGATTACCGCCGAAAATCCTGGCGGCTGGCGCCTGATTTTTAACGAGGTCGCAAATTTCCAACGCAGAGCTTTGGTCTTGAAGATTTGGTCGATTTGACACAAGGTAAACTAACACACAAAAAATTAACCAACAGCATGTGTAGCCTCGTGTTTCACTTTCCATTCCAACGCAAAATTTCGCTCACTTCTTCTTACTGTGAACATGTTCGGCAACCGGGTGAGTGGCGCGCGCCGCGCCGTCATCGCGATAGGTACCGTTACGGATGCGTTTGCTCCTTGGGCTGACGTGACGTCACAAAGCTCACGCGCTCCAAAGTCCCCTCAATGCCCCCCCCCCCTCAATTCAATGGATTACGAGTCTATAAAGGGGCTAATCGGTCTTATCGGCCGCCGCGGTCACAATTGGACGTATTTCTGCTAAACGGAATTATGTGCATAATGACGTGAGCCCTGTTATGCCCCTATTCTTATGGGTCTCAGGGTTCATGTCTCAATGCAGATAGTTCCGTTTGATAGAAATACGTCCGATTGATGTGTACGAATTCCTCGGCGTGGAGCCGGTGCGGCGAGCCACGCGAGCTAGACCCGCTCTGCCGTGCTAAGGAAGAACGCCGTATGAACATTCGAGAGTTGCCAAATTTCCTCTGATAAAATCTTTATTTTTGCGTAAATTCATGCATTTTTTCCTCGAAATTTTCAGAAACTTCAGGTAAAATTACGAACAAAATTAACTGAAAATTTGGAAGGACAATATTCATAAGTTTAGCGGGAAATTCGTCTTTTATCAAAGGAAATTTGGCAACACCTGAAGGTTCATACGGCGTTTTTCCTTAGCACGGCAGCGCTGTTCGCGCCTTCTTCGCCAATGATTTTCTCGGGCGGCGCACGGTGGAATGAGCTAATAGAAGAGGTCGGACGTGGAATTTTTGGCTAAAATTTCAAATTCCAATGCTTTTTCTGTCACAAATTCAATACATTTGATTATTTTCGATTTAGAAGATTTTTTACTTCCTCCCTCCCCATGTGTGCCGAAGAAGTAATTAATTTATTTCTGTGAAATTTATTATATTGCCATAAATTAAAGGATATATGTAGAGTAGAGTCCCTTTATACTGAGAGTCAAGACAACACCCCCTCATGGAGTCACAAACGGGAATAAAGATTACACAAATTGAACGTTTTTCGTAATCTTTGATCGGCCCATTCTTAAATTCCTTTCTCCGTTCCTTCTCTCATTCCGTTTGTTCCTTGCCGAACCCGTGATTCCCTGGTCCATCCCAGATTATAATCTTTGCAATCGGTGAGAATGTAATCTTTATTCCCGTTTGTGACACTGTGAAGGCCGAAAATACGGGAACCAATCAGAAATGGATTCACATTGTCTTGACTCTCAGTATAAAGGGACTCTAATGTAGAGGAATTTGAATTTTCAGGTGTTCTTCTAAAGAGATTTTCGTTTGATACGTGCCAGTACTTTTCCTTTGAGTTGCATGTCAAATACTCGATGTTCTAAACTTTGAAATCTCTAGTGCCCAAGGCCGTAGCGATAGCCATGCTCAGGTTCCAAATCCTAAGTAATCTTGGTTGATGACACCGGCAGCTCTCTTGGACGATTTAAATTGAGCTTAATGCATCATCCTTAAATCCCGATGTCCGATTCACGTCTACACGCTTCCGCAATGAATACTCGTCGTACGTGATGGGTTCGAGGTTTTACGAGGCTGGTTGAGGCACGACCGTGTCTTTTTCTTTTTCCTCCTTGGAGTCATCAATTATCGATAGATCACATTCGATCGGCCGCCCCCTATCGTCCTCGATCGCGGGGCCCCACAGTGGATCAAGTCAATAGAAGAGGTCGGACAAAATTTGGGAACTTTAAAAGCTTATAACTCCGTTTATACACGACTTTGAGATTTTAAAAGTGATTCCATTCGTTTCCCCGTGCAATTTTCTTTTAGAGGCACCCACTGAGAAAAAACTATGGCTTATAAACCTATTAGAGGTAAATATGGAACACCACTAATAGTAGTACCTCTACATATAATAATAGCACATATACCTTAGTTATGGTACGGGGTACCTTAATTAGGTACAGAGACCTTAGTATGGTTCACAGACCGAGAATCATTAGTTTATTTACGACTATTATAGGTGTTCCATATTTACCTCTAATAGGTTTATAAACCATAGTTTTTTCTCAGTGCCCCTAAAAATTTCAAATTTGACGAATTTAACATCAAAATTTGAAATTTTAGTCAAAAATATCATGTCCGATCTCTCTGATTGGCTCGATCCACTGTGGGCCCGTGCCCCACACTGAGAAAAAACTTCGGTTACAGAAGCTAGCTTCTGGTTCATATCGAGCATTAAGGAGATTTTTCGGTTCAACTAACATCTGTTTCGCCTTTTCGGTCATGAGTAAAGAATTTAGAACGGGAACCATCCATAAATTATGTAGAGCACCTAGGTGACCTCCCTATCCCTCTTGACTCTCCTCTCTTCTGGAGAGGGAGGTCAAGAGATGCCTTACGAGAAGGAAAGGGGGTTCAAGCATTGTCTGACGTAAAGCAAAGTGCCTGTTTGAAAAGCGAAAAAAAAAATTAAATTTTAAAATAAAGTTCGGCCGAAAAACATTTACTCGTAAAAATTTGAATAAATTAAATTGTTTGAAATGATTTTCCCTAAAATAAATTTACTTCAAATGAGATTGATTTTTTTCAACACTATACATCGCTAAATTGAGCATTTTTCCCTATTCAAGGGGAGGAGGCACCAAAAAAATGATAAAAAAAATAAAGGAAGTGCCTCACATACATTACGGCGCCTTAGCCGAACCGTTTCCAAGTGTTCAAAAAGAGTTCAATAAGGTTAATTATACTTTTTCACAAAGCGAGAAAACGCGGGCGTGATCAAAATCAATCTCGCTACGATATCATAAATTTTAAGTTGAACAATAAGACTCTAAAGCAGGAATAACGATTGGGATTTTTATTTGATTTTTTGGTATTTTTGCCCTTAAATGGGGCTTTGACCTGCGTACTAAGTCACGACGCCACCAATAGTCATTGGGAATTGGTTACTATTCATAGTTCGTGTGCAACTGAACACGAGACTGCGGTTGACACGAAGCGAATTGAATAGATGCACCGGTGATCCCAACTGACTGGAGACATTGAACTTGCTGGATCACCTTCACCCACGATAACCTAAAATGGAATGCGGGTATTCCACTGCGCCTAACACAATTTCATTCCATCTGAAACTTTGTGCTACCTTTTTTCTTTTCATTCGTAGAATAAGCGTGGTTAGTTCATTCAAGCAGGGATCCTCCTTAGGAGGATAAATTGAGAAATTAATCAATTTTAAATTTTTTTTATAGGATATCAATAACTTGATCCCTAAAGCTAAAGGTAGAATTGTAAGGTAGATAATATGGGAAGAGTATGAATACAGGAGAATCCATGTATATCAAACTTAGCAAAAAAAAAATTAAAATAAAATAAAAAAGATTTCAGTATTGATATTGGTGGTCATTTGGTCAGTTGGAAACAGTATACTTTTGACATTATTTTGAGAATTTTGAGGATATTTTTCAGCAAGAACATTCCCTACTGATTGATAAAATTTCGATCATCCTAAAATAATCCATCTAATGATTAAACAAAGAAATACATTTATCATACCTTTATTGCATTTTAGAGCAAAAGAACACACATAAAATGTTAGATGAAAAAAAATATGGATTTCTCGTGTTGTTCGTTGTTTTTTACGACAGGTTGCCTGTCGCAGTGTCGCATACCCTGCATTTGATATGATTGTGTCGTATTCTGAAAAAATTCACTGTCTCGTGAAATTTTATGAAATATTTCTCTGAGATTCTAAACTTTTCATATTCTTCTTTTATTGCAAACCACCATGCGGACTGATTATTGAAATAGATAGACACAGCCATAGATAAAAAGAAGACAAAGAGAAAATTTAGCGATCCTATTGCGGGGGAGTGGGCGGTTGCTATGAACAAAAGATGTGAGTAGGTAATGGAGTAATTTGCAGCAACTCACGAAAGAACCTATAGTAGTCCATAATTTTCTCCCTTGGTCTTTGACAACCACCCGTTTCAACCGATAGGATCGGTTAGTTCCCCTTTGTCTTCTTTGTCTATCGCTGTCCGAAAGCTCCAACGTATCCGACAGTGCGGAACAGGGCCCAAGTTAACGAAGATTGTGCGAAAATATGGATACCACCTTTCTCGGAAGGGGTATGGAGTGGGTGTCGATAATTTATTGAAATTTATAGACAAAGCGATAGATAAAATTTGTCTCAACAAATAGAAAATTTAGTGATCCTATTACGGAGGAAGTGGGTGCAATGGACAAAGGAGGTTTACTGGACTAACTAGCAGAAACTCACGTGAGAAACCAAATACTTCGCCTATCATTATCTATTAGTCCATAAGGACCACCCGTTTCAACCCAGTGGGATCGATCTCATTTCCCTTTGTCTTCTCTGTCTATCGCAGTGCGAAAGCTTCGACGTATCCAACAACGCAGGACGAACTCTACGTTAACGAAGATCGTGAAAATAAACTGATAGACAAACGAGTTAGATAAAAAGAGAAGAAGAGACAATCTAGCGGAGGGAGTGGGTGGTTGCAATTGACAAAGGAGGTAAATAATAGACTATAACTAGTAGAAACCCTCGAGAGACCCAATATTTCGACAATTATTATCTCTTTTAGTCCATAAGGACCACCCACTGGAAGAAAAAAAAAACACATTGGATCTAGAGTCCAGACTCTCAAAAACATCGACAAGAGAAAATACTCTTGATTCAATCGGATTTTTGCTTAAATCAAGAACCAAGCCTCTTAATTTGAGCGGATTTCCTTTCGATTTAAGCAAAAATCTGATTGAATCAATGGTGTTTTTTCTTGTAAATGTTTTCAATATTCTGGACTCTGGATCCAATGTGTTTTTTTCCAGTGCTCGTTTCAACCAGTGGGATCAATCTCATTTCCATTCGTCTTCTCTGTATATCGCAGTGCGAAAGCTCCGACGTATCCGACAACGCGGGACGAAGTCCACGTTAACGAAGATCGTGAAAATATCGATCCCATCCTCCTTGGAGGGTAAGTTTCCAAAAGCGCAAACGTCCAAAAGCGCAAACCCCAAAAGCGCAAATCTGCATTTTGCGCTTTTGGGGTGGTGGAAGAAGGGACTCCTTTGCGCAAATGGGTACTCTAAATTATGAAAGAAGCCGAATACTTTCAGTTTGGAAATGTGATTGCATTATGGCAACATGGCGTGGAGCGTCAGTGTTCTTCATACCCAAAATCAAAACTTTATATACACTTTGACGGAGGGAAAATTCAAGCCCCGAAAAATTGTATTGGACTTTGAATCTAGCGCGCACAAAGCTTTTAAGAGCGTGTTTCCAAGATGTTTTATGGATTGCCTTTTTTACCACCCGAATGGGTTCTTGATGGATACGTGATACTAAATAGCTGTTGTCCAAATGATCCTCGAGCACCAGCTTTTGGTGAGTACATTTTGGACAACTACATTTTACTATGCTCCTTGCCCCCCGAAATGTGGGCTGCGGCGCCTACATCAATGGATCCAAAGACGGCAAATGGAGCCAAGTCGTTCAACGGCCATTCTAGAAAAATTGTTTCGAGTGCCCATCCGAATATTCATATTTTTTCCGAAGAACTAAAAAAAGTACAGTCCGAATCATACGTCAACATGCGTTCGGTTACAAATCCGGCGAAAAGTGACGCATAACAGTTACACAAATTGGCGTATGTAGTCGAACGCTTCACGGTCCTTCAATCAGAGCATGAACTCAAAGGGTTTATCACTACAGAAACAATGAAGATATATTTTAAAAAAGCGGGCTGCAAGTTCTTAGCTGTCTCCACTTGAATGTACAGGTAAGACGTTGCCACATTTTTTATCCTGAAATTTTATTCACGTTATGTTCGATACAGGTGATTGCGCTTTTAGGGTAAGTCTCGGCGCTTCCTATTTGCGCTTTTGGACTACACATTTGCCCTTTTCGGGTTTGCGCTTTTGGCCATTTGCGCTTTTGGGTAGTGTCCCCTTGGAGGCAGGGCAGGGACTGCGCTACNAAACCGTCTTAAGTATAAATAAAGTGTACTGTACGCGCTTTCCTGGGGGGGGGGGGGGGCGATGAATCATTAGCCCACGCGCGAATGTTCCGAGCCGGGATTCCTTTTCGTCGCTGGGGCTTTTTCACTTTCAGCTTCGGCTTCCGTTCCAGCCGCGGTCGTCGGACGTCGGGCGTCCCGGGCCCCGACAACTTTCTTTCGCCCGTGGCCGTCGCCGACGTCGCATCGCGGCTCGCACCGCCTCCGTCCCAATTCGCGCCTCGGTTTCAGTTTCGTCGCCGTCCCGATGACTTTCAACTTGATCAATCGAAAAACTGAACAACCTCATACATATCAGTCGTTTCATAGCAGAGACAAGAGACCCTCCACTGGCCTAGAGTACCTAGGTATATTGAGAGAGTATGGCCACTGGGGTTAGCACCTCTGATTGGCTCAACCATCTTAGGCTGAATGGAGCCCTTAGGACCCAAAAATGGCGGACGCCATAAATTAATGTATTAATGCAAAATGACTCAAAATGTAGTTTTCTTTGCTTATCGTAACGAGAAATTCACTCAAATGCACTATTGCGACATCTTTACATACGAGTGAGAAACAACTTAATCAGCCAAAAAACACGTAATAAAACGTCAAGTCTCGGTCTCGCAATTACAGCGGAGCGACGGCTCGTTTTTTGTTTTTAATTTATTTTCCGGTTGATAATGAAATTGTTATTATTTTGAGACGTCCCGGGTTTTGTTTATTCCTTTTTTCCTTTTTCTTTATTTGCAGCCTTTTCCCCAAATTAAGTTGTTCTTTTTTTACATACGAGGGTCATCCAAAAAGTAAGGTTCCCTACCTTGTATCTTTCGAACAAAAAGAGACAAATCAAATCGGTAATATAGACATTATTAGGCATACTATAAGCTTTAAAACAAGCTCAAGTTTTTGAAAATCGGTTGAAGGGTTTCCGAGAAAACTTAATTTTACTGAGACAACCTCCTGTCGCCGCGTGCCCACCTCCGGGGTCAGGATGCGCGGAAAGTCGATTATCTCAGACTCGGGTTATCGCCTCTAAACATCAAATCAAAAAGGACTTTGAAAGTTTTCATTGAGTAGACTGTACCTTACTTTTTAACGTAGTCTCCGCATCTTTTTTGACATTCTGTTATCATTACAGTAGCTTTTTGACGCCTTCCGCGTAGAAGCTCTCGTCTTGGCTACGAAACCAGTCATTGACAGCGAGCTGCACCTCTTAATCAGCTAGAAATCGCTTTCTACCACGTGGAAGTTTTTCAGCTCAGGAACAGAGAAGTCACCTGAGGCTAAATTGGAAGAGTTCGGAGGATTGGGGGAAAATTTCCCCACACAAAGCAACTGATTTGTATGTGCAGATCGCTGTCAATGACTGGTTTCGTAGCCAAGACGAGAGCTTCTACGCGGAAGGCGTCAAAAAGCTACTGTAATGATAACAGAAATGTCAAAAAAGATGCGGAGACTACGTTAAAAAGTAAGGTACAGTCTACTCAATGAAAACTTTCAAAGTCCTTTTTGATTTGATGTTTAGAGGCGATAACCCGAGTCTGAGATAATCGACTTTCCGCGCATCCTGACCCCGAAGGTGGGCACGCGGCGACAGGAGGTTGTCTCAGTAAAATTAAGTTTTCTCGGAAACCCTTCAACCGATTTTCAAAAACTTGAGCTTGTTTTAAAGCTTAGAGTATGCCTAATAATGTCTTAATTACCGATTTGATTTATCTCTTTTCGTTTGAAAGATACAAGGTAGGGAACCTTACTTTTTGGATGACCCTCGTATTTTTAAGGCTAATCGTATGCAATTTTCGAGAAAAATTATCTTAGACGTAGTAAGGTTGGTAGCAAGTGCGGTTGGTGATAACCGTCAAAAGTTGGCAATGACCCCCCTCCCATCCACAAAAACCAAAACAAAGCACCGCCATTTTTGGGTCCTAAGCCTCTCCATGGGGCCCAGTGGCCATACTCTCTCAATATAGGTACTCTACACTGGCCTCCTAGCGACAGGTGGAAGCTTTTACTTTCGGGGCTTCAACAATTCCTTATGGACAGGTATTATAGGGCGCAACAGTCATGATCACCCTAATTTCGGCTATTGACTTACCTACATGGTCGATGATGAGTTTCGGGTGAAGTCATGAGCCAAACAAGTTTCACAAACGTTGGCCATTTTCGGCTTGTTTGCAAAACGGAACTGCCAACACGTTGTTGAACATCAACCATGTGGGCAAGTCAACAGTAGAATGCTGAAGATAGAATAGATTCAGATCATTCGGAATTTTTGCTATAGATAGATTCCGGTGCAAAATTTCACTCCAAAATGTTTAACAGTATGTGGGGAAATGAGTTCGTATTCAATCGACGTGCTCCACAAGCAGCAACGGTCAGAACTGATTGAGTTCACGTCAATGGTACAGACAGCAAGTTACTTAATTAGAGCTTGTATTTATATGTGTTCTCTATAGGTCAAGAAACACCAAAAAATGTATAACGAACGGATTTTTACTAGCTAGGATTACGCATTTATGCAGTAATTTTCTCACGAGAGCTATAAATTTCGGCAAGTTTAGAACTGGTAAATGCGTAACCACCATGGGAACGATGTTACTGACCTCAAGCGGAATACGCGAAGATCTACTTACATAGCCTATTTATTACAGCTCTACGTAATGCATTCGCGTTGAATAGGTACTCCTCAAACTCAATATTCGAGCGCCTTGTAGCACAGACCTGGGGTTACTCATTGAACTCCGCAAATGTGTATATACATGATACGGGGTGTTTACGTCTTCGTGCGTCACCATCTCCAGAATATACAGGGTCTATCAGAGTTAATCACCAAACTGGCGAAGCACACTCTATAGGGTCAAAATGGATCGTATTCGATAGTGGTCCGATGCATCGTTTGATTCAAAACAAGGACATAACCTCGAACCGAAATTTTAGGATATTTGTCAAAAAAGCTGAAAATGAGAAAATTCGTAGCAATTTCACGACAATTGGCCAATTAGTACTCATACAAATAAAAAATCTCTCACAAAAAACCGTTCCGTCAGATCACTCAATTAACTTTTGAGGCTATGTTTATGTTTTGAGCCAATCGATACTGGTACAATCTCACCCGTTTGATGTATCGAATACGATCTTTCAGATTTTTTTTCTTGCAGTTTTATCTGAAAGGATCCTGAGTTGAAGCTGTAAACGGCACTCCAAATATTCTGGAAAATTGTGGCTGTTTTTCTAAATTTTTGGTTATATTGATCGAAAATAACTCATTGTAGCGCTGAATTTAGGTATTCGTGGAAACAGAGAAGCTCATGCTTAGGAGGAATTTCAGAAATTCTTTGAGAAAAAAGGCCTGAAAATTGAACATTTCTTTTTTGGAGGGGGAAAGGGTAGCCGGAGACATTTCACATTAAGTCTTGTTCATAGACCCCAAATTAAAGAAAATAATCAACTGGCCGATGAATGCTCTCCGAGCCAATGCTCTGTCAAAATGTACAATGAGTATTTGAGCAAACTTCAAAAAATCGCGCGGTAATTTGGGAAATATTGCACAAACATGATTTTTTTTAAAATTTGTACTTAAAAAAGAGAAAAGAAGTATAATGAATACTTTTAGATATTACACACATCTTCAAAAAGCTCACTTGAGATGGCAAAATAAAAACTTGACCGAATATAAATTTTTATGACAATACTACCTCTAGAGAGTATGAAGGAAAAATAAAAAGACTGTTTTTATTTTATCCCTGTGCTTACGAGTGACCGAACCAAAAAGGTTAGAGGAAAAAACCGAATGCAAAATATTCGCATGTGCATGTGCCATGTAATCCCAGGATGAACAATGTTGGACCACACCAAGAGAGAATTTAAAGATTTAGTATCATGGAACACATTTTCTCATTAAAATCTCACTCTACAATATAGAATCATGATATTAACGCGTAACACTTAAAGCCTGAGGCACGAAGCGCTTTGGGGGATTGAACCGCGAGGCGGTCAGGGGGCGGAGCTCCTTATTTTTCAATAACTCAAATCGACTCTTTCACAATGACAATTGCACTGCACGGATAGAATGAAAACGAAACAAGCGCAGTATGCAAGAGATGATGTCACCTTGCTCCACGTAAGAATCGTCTTATACTTTTTGGGTATACTTCCCCAGCTCCGGAGAGTTAAAAGAGTCGTATCACATGATGAACCAAAATCCCTCGTACGAAGTTGCAGAGAAAACAAATATGAGCAGCATCAATTTTCAACCAGGGTAGCGGCAATGCAATAAGTGGATTATGCCGCGCAGTTAGCTGTGTTGTTACCATGCACCTACTTTGTTTTTAATTCGTTCTTGAGATATAGGTATAATTTAGAGTGAATGAAATGAATGAAATAAAATGAATTTGGACAATAAAATTGCCTTGCTTTATGATTGCTTGGTCGATTGTTTAAAATCGGCATTTTACAAATCTCAATTTTATTACATTAAATCAATTTTTTTTTCAATATTCGCACTTCACCGTGCTAGTAGGGGGAAGTACAGCTCTCTCATGAAATTCTGAACTTACAGCTGTTTGGTCAGACACGACGTTTATTTTTGTGAGCTTCCTTGCTTTTCAAAATTCTTCACATTTTACGAGAAGTAGGGAAAATTTTGCTGTTTCAGCGGTACCACTCCGTTCATTTATAAAAGGGTATGGATTCGATCGACAAGAATTGATCGAAAAATAAAAACGAGAATTGATCGACGCGAACCAATCAATACAGGTTCGATTGACAAATTATTAAAAAACCGGAAGCAGATCGACATGAATCGATCGAAAAATGAAAACGTGAACTGATCGACAAAATTCGATCGAATCATTGCTTTGTCAATCGATTCTGGCTTAGTCCATCAATTCACGAATTCTTCATCGGTTCACGGGTTTGTCGATTGATTGATGGGTTTTGTCGATCAAATCACGGTGTCGTCGATTGACTTGCAGGCTGCAGGGTTTGTTTTTGTCGATTGACTCACAGATTTGTCGATTGATTCACGCGTTTGCCAATCAATTTACGGGGTTTGCGATCGTTTCACGAATTTGTCAGTCAAAGTTGTAGATAGGTTTACGCTTTTATTTTCGTCCATCATATTCACCACCCTCCCATTTTTAAATTAGCAGAAACTCGAGGAAACCTCGATTTCGATAATTTAATGGAAACGTAAACTGATTGACGTGATTTGATCGACAAGATTCGAACGATTCACGGCTTTGTCGATCGATTCTGACTTTGTCGATCATTTCACGGATTTTTCTATCGATTCGCGGATTTTTCTATCGATACACTGGTTTGTCGAGGAAAACTCGATTTCGATAATTCAATGCAAACGAAAACTGATCGACTTGATTTGATCGACAAAATTCGATAAATTCACGGCTTTATCGATCGACTCTAGCTCTGTCGATCAATTCACGGATTTTTCTATCGGTTCACAGGTTTGTCGACTGATTGATGGATCTTGTCGAGGAAAACTCGATTTCGAAAGTTTGATCGCTATCGCTCCCTTCGGTAAGACGGTGGAAGGTGACTTACTTTTTCATCGCGGCCCAAGAACTCCCACATAGGTATCCCAGATCCGGCGGCATAGCTCACGAAGAGCGAAACGATCAGGGGCCACAAAACACACACAAAATCGGGACAAGACATCGCGAAAAACTCTGGAGAGCGCAGCGGCGGCACGGACACATAGAGCGGGCCTCGTTTGTTTACTAACGCGACATGCTTTGCCGGACTCCCAAGTTCGACCACGGTGCATGGGAAGGAGGAGGGGGGCGGGGGGTCGGAGCTTTGGAGGGGGCTCCTGGTCTCCTAAGCTCCAGCATCTCGGGTCCGTCTACAGGGTGATCCGATTCACTGGGTCCGTCTACAGGGTGATCCGATTCACTGGGTCCGTCTACAGGGTGATCCGTTTAGCTGGGTCCGTTTACAGAGTTAAATCAGGTCCGTCCGTAGGGCGATTCGTTTATGCGGGTCCGACCGCTGAGTTGATCAGTTTAATCAGCAGCCGGATTGTTGAAACTTTAGCTGGCTATGTCGGCACGATAAGACAAGACATAGCCCTATCTGCGCCGTGCAATATATCGATTTTCGATTCTTGTCGTGCCGACATAAATTTCAACGATCAGGCTGCAGGTCCGTCTACAACGTGATCCCATTAACTAGGTCCTTCTAAAGGGTGCTCCGTTTCATCGGGTCTGTATATAGATTAATCCGTTTGAATGCGTTTGTTATCAACGAGAGTCTTAATACAAAAAGGGTTTTGCACGATGTTATAGCGAGACCGTTTTGAAAGAAATGTTTTTGCAAAAAACGGATTGCTGATTTAACAATTCAATTGTTTAAAAAAGGGACTGCAACGTTTCAAATGTGCATTTCACAATAGTGGAATGCTAATTCACCCACGGGGGTGGTTACAGTAGCATTTTCTGTTGTTAAAGTAGCATTTTTTTGTCGCAAAGTCTACATCGGAATATTGCAGTCACTTTTTCTGACAAGAAAATTGTCAAATCAGCGATTTAATTTTTTCCGTGGATCAAGCATCAAAACACGATTTTATGACCAGCGCGACGGATCCATTGATTTTCGCTCCTCCGACGCGACATAAGGGCGTATCTCAACTGCCACGTGAGCCTCGTTTTACATAGAAATCCATGCTTTCTGGGGCTCATGCGGAAATCGAGATACGCCCTTACGCAGTGGCGTGGCGTGAATGATCGATTATCGATATTTCCCCATTTGAATCCGTGCTAAAGAATCGATAATTAAGGTGTTCGCTGCGAACACCATGTTAATCGATCCTTTTCCATAGGTTTAAATGACAGATCAATCAATATATCACAAAGCACGCCACGCCACTGCCCTTACGTCAGAGGAGCGACGAATTGTATTCAAATGCATGCGGATTTGAAATTCCCACGGTGCGAGCGGGAATTCCGAGGTATAGCCAGCGCCGTGCTAAGGAAAAACGCCGTATGAACATTCGTGAGTTGCCAATTTTCCTTCGATAAAATGTTTATTATTGCGGAAATGTATGCATATTTCTCCTTGAAATGTCCAGATATTTTAGATTAAATCGTAAACAAATATGACTGGAAATTCAATGTGCACTGGAAAAAATCTCTCGGCGTTTTCACCAAGGTCCGTTGGTACCTTTACCATCTCATGCTTTTTACGAATTATTGGTAATTTTACCAAGACAGACTGGTAAGCTTACCTAAAAACCGGTATTTTTGCTGTTTTTTTCCAGGTAAGAATAACCCTCTTATTGGTAATAAATTCCCGGTAACTTTGCCATTTTATCTCGGTAATTCTCCCACGGTCGATAAAAAATATTGGCGTTTTTACCAAGGTCCAGTAAAATTACCGAGAAAGTTCAATAATTTTACCGAGATTCTCGGTAAAATTACCAATTCCATAAATGGTAATTTTACCAAGAAAAAACTGGGATCAAAGAGAACCCTGAATTCTTGGTAATTTTACCCTTTTCTTGGTAAATACACCGATATTTTTTTCAGTGCGAGAGGTGCCGGAGATTTTGAGGTAAATCCAACGGGCTGATTGTTGAAATTGATAGACAAAGCTATGGACGAATAAGACAAAAGGGATATGGAGGAATTCTAAAAAATAGGGATTCTAAAAAATATTGGCGTTTTTACCAAGGTCCAGTGAAATTACCGCGAAAGTTCAATAATTTTATCGAGATTTCTCGGTAAAATTACCAATTCCATAAATTGTAATTTTACCAAGAAAAAACTGGGATCAAATAGAACCCTGAATTCTTGGTAATTTTACCCTTTCCTTAGTAAATACACCGGGATTTTTTTTTCATTGTGGCATAGTTCCGAAAATGTGTGGTAATTTTCCAAGTTAATTCGTTTCTTATCGAACGAGACATGGCAACATCTGAAGATTCATACGGCGTTTTTCGTTAACACGGCAGCATAGGCCCGCACTGACGCGGTTGAGAATCCTACAGATGCAGCTGGAAAATCCATCGCGGGCAGCACTTGCACGTCTAAAAATGTCCGTGTTTTTTTACGTCGGGTTAGTTTCTTTTGAACCAGATCGACCAAACAACGGTTTGATCATCTACCATTTTTTGTGTGTTGAATTGATCTTTGACTTAATGTTAAATCAACCGGAACCTTAGGGAAATTTCATGGAAAATAAAATCTTGAAAGGAGGGGTTGCGATTTGGGCCGAAATCGGCCCCTCCACGGAATTGAATAATTTTTGGATATTTGGCAGTTGACGGGGCATATTGGACGAAAATAATCGAGTTTTGCCGATACTCCCGTTTTTTGGCTGCGAAATAGGGGCCTAAACATGGCTCCGGAGCCGAAACCTGAAATTTCGCGTTTTTCATGGTTCTACCTCAGATTTTGACCTAGGTCCAAAGGCGACGAGTACTGAGCTTCGAATATGGTGTCTGGGACACCTACACACGTAACATACTCGAATATGATCAACCGTCGCCTTTGGGCCCAACTTCAAGAACGAACTTTTCCAACTTTTTAGCCCGAAATAGCTGAAAATTCATGTTTTCCGCGGTTCTACCTCAGATTTCGACCTGGGCCCAAAGGCGACGGGTGATGAGCTTCGAATATGGTGTCTAGGACATCTAGACTCGTATAATACTAGAGCATGATCAACCGTCGTCTTTGGGCCCAACTTCAAAATCGAACTTTTCCAACATTTTAGCCGGAAACAGTTGAGTATTCCTGTTTGCTGTCCAACGTTCTATTCAGGTTCTGTACTGAACCCAGAACTTGCCTTCGAATATAGAGAGCTGATTTATATAGCCTTCCTATATTGACTGTCACCAGTCACTTGAATGACTATTAAAACTGAGTTTTGTACTATTTCACGTACAGGTTAACTTGACAACTCCAGATTCCTTGATTGCTTCCTTGAGCTCTCCAGTGCTTAGTAATGTTACCATTATGAAAAGCTCACTGTAATAAAACAGCATACAGGTTTGTATTTGATAACTATCCCAGATGAGAGATATCTAATGATAGAAACTTCAAGATAGGTTCTTTTCTACTGAATGCAGTTTTCGCCAAATATATTCTGCAGTGCTTATCATGGCCTCATGAGGTCAGATAAGTATGTTGCCTTGGAAAGTTGGATATGTTCGATTTTGAAGTTGGGCCCAAAGGCGACGGTTGATCATATTCGAGTATGTTACGTGTGTAGGTGTCCCAGACACCATATTCGAAGCTCATCACCCGTCGCCTTTGGGCCCAGGTCGAAATCTGAGGTAGAATCGCGGAAAACATGAATTTTCAGCTATTTCGGGCCAAAAAGTTGGAAAAGTTCGATTTTGAGGTTGGGCCCAAAGGCGACGGTTGATCATATTCAAGTATGTTACGTGTCTAGGTGTTCCAGACACCATATTCGAAGTTCATCACCCGTCGCCTTTGGGCCCAGGTCGAAATCTGAGGTAACCGCGGAAAACGCGAAATTTCAGCTATTTTCGGCCATGGAGCCATGTTTAGGCCCCTGTTTCGCAGCCAAAAAACTTGAGTATAGGCAAAACTCGATTATATCCGTCATATATGCACCGTCAACTGCCAAATATCCAAAAATTATTCAATTCCGTGGAGGGGCCGATTTCGGCCCGAATCGCAACCCCTCCTTTCGCGTGAAATATTTCGTAAAATTTTAGAAATGTCTGAAAGATATTGAAGTATACTGGTTCCTTTCCATGTCCCGTAAAATGTATAAATTGTGACTTTCTTCTATTTTTGCATGTTTGAGTGCAGGTTGCATACCCTAGCCCCTGGAAAGTACGAAATATTTCACAGCCTCGTGAAATCTCATGAAATATTTCACTGAAATTTCCAATCTTCATTTCTTTCTTAAGTTTCATGCCACCCTGGGTACCACGAGACGTCTCAAAACTAACTAAGAGTCCTACATCTTCATATCTGACTTAAATCGACTTGATCAACTCGGTAGGAAAAACGCCGTATGAACCTCCGGCTGTTGCCAAATGGACGTATTTATGCTAAAGGAGCTATGTGCATAGGGGTTGCGTGAGACGTAGTTCCTTTTAGCATAAATACGTTCAAACATGTTTGATAACACAAAGATTCTCTGAGAAATTTTTGAATATTTCCCTCCAAATTTCACAGAAGTCACTTAGCAGCTTGGGTGATATGATCTGAAAATTTAAAAGAAAAATATTCAAAACTTTCCTTAAAAATAGTATTTTATCGAGAGAAATTTGGCAACATTCGAACGTTAACACGGCGTATTTCCTTAGCCTGGGTGTGTATGTCTGTCAGTTTATTGATAATTTCGTCACCTTCCAGGCAAAGTATCACAAGCGCCATGCGACGTTTAAAAATTTCCGCCGCCATTTTATTTCTTTACTGAGAAATTGTTGGTTGAATCTGTTTGGAAATTTCACTAAATTTTATCGGCAGCACAAAGAAAATTCAGTGAAATTTTCGGACAGCTTCGTTGAACAATTTCTCTGTATAAAAATAAAATGGCGGCGGAAATTTTTAAACGTCGCATGGCGCTTGTGATACTTTGCCTGGAAGGTGACGATTTCTCAAATGTAAGGAATAGGTCCTCAGAGCACATAGAAGCATTCAGAACACAGCCGATTGGTGGATACGACTTAATCAACTTCGGAGTAGGGTTGGGTTGCATCGTCAAATTTGAAGGCGAACTAGCAGCAATTTTGTTTCCAAGGGACACGGCTAGGCGCTGCCGGCGCGGCGTTCCAATCGTAAACTGCCTGTACCAACATCATTTTTACTCCGTGATGAGGGCCGGAGGATTTGTAGTTTAGGGATGAAAACTGCGCTGCCTCTGCATTCCGAAAATGAAAGAGAATCGGAAACGCTTGTGGTGTAAAATTGAACAGCGTAATTTTGGAAATAGATCCTTGTGAAGTATTAGGTCTTTCCAAAAATTATAAGTACTGCACAGACAATTTTACAAGTTTTGAGTACTTTAAAGTAAATTACTTAACTTAAAGTTTGTCCAAATAATAGAATCTTTTATTTCGTATGCTCATTTTTTGCAGTGAAAAATTACTGTCATTTCTTCCAGTCATCTACTTTCGAAGTTATTTTGTTGAATTTTACTCGAAATTCGTAAAGATTAATCTTTTTATAATGCTTTGACAATGACCTCTCTTAACATCCCCTAGTCACCACTTAAGTCGCGCGGGACCTCTTGAAGAAAGAAGCTACACTGATAAAAAGATATGTGTTCGTGCCGTAATTTTGGTTAATATAGAAAGTGAGACACAAACCAACACAAATTTTGTGTTGATTTTGGTAGTTTGCGGTGAATTTAGCGGGGAAAACAATGGAGAGACTAAGAAAATGCATTCCTCCAATTGCAAAGTTGGTATATTCACGACTCGTTTTATATTAATTTTCTTCATGAAAACTAGCTGGCATGTTCTCATGAAATTTTCAACCCGAAGCTAGGGTTATTCTGTGTTTACTTCCCGTATTAACCAAACTTTTGTGTTGAAATTTCTCCATGTGTATGCATATGTAGGAGGAACAACTGTTGATACAGCGCTCAATCTAATAATTATCTGTGAAGACAAGCGAAGTTAAAAACGCCTTCATTTTTGCTACATGCAACAAAGTATCCATTTAGCAGAAATAGAGTCAACCAGGCGTAATAGTGACCGTCAAGCAGGGATCCGGAGCGAGCCGGAGCCAAGGCGGCTCCTTCTCGTTTTTCAGGCTCCAGCTCCGAGCCTGGAGCTTCTTGGACCCAATATTGGGCTCCAGGCTCCGGAGCTGGAGCATCGTGATAGGGATGGTTGGCTCCGAGCTCCAGGGCGGAGTCAGTCAATTTTATTTAGCAGCTCCAGGCTCCGGAGCCAGAGCCTCTTCAAAAAACTACAAGGCTCCGGGCTCCGGAGAGGAGCCAGTTGATTTGATTTTGCAGCTCCGGGCTCCGGAGCCGGAGCTTCATGAGGAAAATAGTTAGCTCCGAGCTCCGGAGCCGGAGCTTCATGAGAAAAATAGTTGGCTCCGGGCTCCGCACCTGGAGCTTCTTGAAAAAATAAGTCGGCTCCGGGCTCCGGAGCTAATCCAAGGATTTTATTTTCGTAGCTCCGGGCGCCGGAGCCGGAGCTTCTTGGAAAATAGTAGGCTCCGGCCCCCTGAGCGTAGCTTTTAAATTTTATTTGGCAGCTTCGAGCACGGAGTTGGAGTTTCGTGAAGAAAACGTAGTTCAGTTTGTTCTGTGCTGATGCAAAGCCATAGGCGGTTCTACGGGGGTGCCAGTGGGCGCCGCACACTGTGGTATTGGACCTGAAAAGCTGGCCAAAACTATTTATCACCAGATATCGCCGAGTTTTAAAAATATTTTACAACTAGTACTTCTTCTTAAGTTATAATATGCACAATTTAACCACCTAACACATCATATGACAATTTGCGGAGAGTTTAAAGAGGGTGCAAGAAGCCCTCCAAAAAGTCTTTAAAAGGACGCAAAGAATCTAACTGAAGCGGTGCATTTAGACGAGTTTCTCCTTCACCTATGGTCTACTTTTCGAGATAAGGACTTTCTATTACCTCATTAATGGTTTTTTTTTA
>NW_017550603.1:715725-783373 GCF_001854935.1 Bemisia tabaci | reverse complement strand
GCCCAAAATCGAAGCAAAAAATCGTATACATCTGATAAAGCAGTTTCGTAATGGAGCTATGGCTCCAGCCCAAAGCTCCGACCTCCGGAGCCTAGACGAATCTGTTTTTCCAGGCTCCGAGCGCCGGATTCCTGCTAAATGTTACTTTTACTCAGCTTCGGTTGCCGGAGCCGGAGCCAAGCCAAATATATAGTCTCAGAAGCTCCGGTCCGGAGCCGGCTCCGACCATGGAGCCTAATTTTAGCTCCGGACCGACGCTGGCTCCGGCCATGGAGCCACATTTTAGCTCCAGACCGACGCTGGCTCTTGCCATGGAGCCACATTTTAGCTGTAGACCGGAGCTAGCTCCGACTGCAGAACCTAATTTTAGCTCCGAGTTCGGAGCTAGCTACAACCTGGAGCCCAATCTGGGGCTCCGGGCCGGAGTTAGCTCCAACCGTTGAGCTAAATTTTAGCTCCGGGCCGAAGCTAGCCTCTACCTGGAGCCCGATCCGTGGCTCCGGCCCGGAGCTAGCTCCGACCGTGGAGCCTAATCTTGGCTCCAGGCCGGAGCTATCTGCGGCCTGGAGCTCGAGCCAGAGCTCCAGCCCGAAGCTAGCTCCAACCATGGAGCCTAATCTTGGTTCCGGGCCGGAGCTAGCTCCACCTGGGAGCCCGATTCGGAGCCTAGCTCCGGACCCCTGCCGTCAAGTTTAAATCAAAGGAGTTCAAAAACATCTGTCAAGAGGAGACAACTTTTTTAAGATCTCAAAATATTATTTCATGATTAAAGGAGGGGTATCGATAAGTGCCTTTTGTGGCCCCCTCCTAGAATCTGGAAATTTATGCGGGTTTTCCAAGTTGACTCAATGTAGTTTATGGAAATAATCATGATTTAGTCCCTAGGCCACTAAATACTTGTTAAACGGTTGCCTAAACATGGGTCTGCAGGCATATTTTAGCGAAAATTCGTGTTAGAGTCGTTAGAGAGGCGTATTAGAGTCAAAATTATTTTTTTGACTCTAATGCGTACCAGTACGAAAGTGAGGGGGGAGAGTGTTCAGCTCGGGCAGTTTGCATTGGAATATTAAGTTGAAGTCACGCCGAGAGATCTATACCGGTTTGGGCCTTTTTAGACCTCATCAGCAGATTACACTCGGCAGTGACGAATAATAATTTTGACTCTAATTTTAATTTTTGGAACTTCTTGGCTTTGTTTTCCCCGTGAAATGGTTTGAACCCAGCACCATTTCTCCACCTTGCTACATACAATTCGGGCCACTTCGAAGTGTTTTTTTTTTTCATTTCGATATTTGTAACCTCAAAAAATACCCTTCATTTTTAAAGGTATGTAGCCTACGCAGTTTTTCTTTTGTTTTGCTGGTGAGAGGTCGTCCCTAAATGAATCAGTGAGAGGAAAAATACACCAAATCGAAAGAATAAAACTAATCAAGACACGGTGACCTTTGTGAACATTGACTGTCTTTAATGAAGATTGAGCATTTTTGAGTTACCGAGTTGGTGTGTTTTCGTTCTCACTGATCCAAAGCGACACGAAATCGGAGTCGAGACTAAATGTTTCATGTTGCCTTCAATTTTGATGATACTTCAAGCACATCCAAGAAGCACGAATGGTGGTATCAAAGTGATAGTGATAGTATGTGTGACGACGGTATATTCATTCATCAGGTAGGCATGTAAAAATTGATATGACCAAAAATTAGGTATAACTAAACATAAAAATTTGTATGAAAGTTAATTCTCGCACAATTTTTGCATTTCTTGCGCTTTGGGTATACATACCCACCTATCAGGATTCATTCCATCTCAAAATAGTTAGTTAGCATTAGGTGAGATCTATTGTGCAAAATACAGCGACATTGATGAAAGTACATGTACATGTACAAGCTCATAATGTTGCAACGAACGGAGAAAATTGATTAGAAAATTCCATGCTTTTGAGATGAAATGCAAGTTTTACATGAAGTGAGGCACTCAGGAGCATCAAATACGTCCTATGATGAAGCCTTGCGTTTTGTGCACGGTTGCGTGGGTAATTATTACCACCAATATAGAGGAGTAAAAAAGTGTAATTAAGATGAAACAGTCACGTGCGTCATGCCACTACACAGAGGTAACCAACGGAGACAACAGCAGGTTCGACGGATAAGAGACGAGTCAACTACTGAACAATTTTTTCTGATATCGGTGACCAAACCAAAGTGCGAAACCACTTACGTTCATCGTGGAGTTTCAAAATTTCCGCTCCTACTTTATTTTTTAGAGACAAGCAAACTTTATTGCTTGGAATATATACAGAATATTCTGATAACAGAGAAGAAAAATCACCAAAGTTTTGAAGAAATTACGTTGACTATAGGTATCCAAAGAAAAAGTAAAGTATGACAGGAGGCCTCAGGGTCATTCCACGCCTAGGTAGTCCGGGGGGTATTTTTTTCCCCCTCCAAATGACCCAACGATATTTATTTTTGGACTCCTTAATACTCCTAGTTTTTGGAAATATATGTGGTTTACCTCAGTTTTGTTTTTTTTTTCTCGCAATTTTTACGTGTTTTGTAACCCCGTTGCTTAGCTTTATCCTACTGTAAAAAGAGTGACAGTTTGGTAGCAATATTTTCTGGTGTTCCCGCCAAAACCAAGTTGTAGGTTATACTTGCAGTTGTCAAGAAACTGATTCAATGTGCTCCTGCAAAGTTTCAATTTTTAAAAGTAATTACTGTATATTATATGTAACTTTTAGAACTTAGTGTACTGACTGTCACACCCGTTACGCGAAACATGGGTTTTTTAATGTAACTACTATTTCAATTCATGTCATTTTGAGATGCCAATTTTTTCCGTACGTCTTCAAGTCAAGTACAGCTTTGGAGTATTTTTTCCAAATTTTTATTTCAACAATTGATGGGCAAAAATGCGTAACGGGTGTGACACGTTACGGGTGTGACCAATGAGAAGAGGCTTCAATTATGCAGATGTTGCCTCACTTCTCACCATTTTTTCTATGGTTATCACAAGAAATACACTCATATGCATAATCAGAGGTTATGTATACATCTAATAAGAGAAAGATAGCCAACTTTT
The DNA here is from genome assembly GCF_001854935.1 of Bemisia tabaci. Taxonomy (NCBI): domain Eukaryota; kingdom Metazoa; phylum Arthropoda; class Insecta; order Hemiptera; family Aleyrodidae; genus Bemisia; species Bemisia tabaci. The sequence goes on along the minus strand of NW_017550603.1, from coordinate 780,292 downwards.
TTGTAATATTTCAGTATTTAAAGTGAATACACCTTATCTCAAAAGGACTTCAAATAGAACTCGTTGAACTCTCTCCGATTTGATTGAAATATTTTCACTTTACTATAGGCCCAGACCTACCGTGCCAGGGTTTTTTTTTTGGTTAATTTGGATCATGCGAGGTCCAGGACCGCGGGGACGAAAGGGGAATCCTGGGTTACCCGCAGAAAAGCCCTGGGACGGTAGGTCTAGGCCACCCTGTAGAAAAATTTAGTTTTGGCATGTTCTACATTAAAATGCGTCATATTGCAGATAGATTTACTGCTTAGGATTGCCTACAATAAGAGTATGAGAAGAAAAGTAAGTTTTTTAACTTTTAAACTCTCTCAAAAATGATGGACCTCAGAGAGACAATTTGTCACACCCGTGACACAGACGGTAGGTCTGGGCCACCTTGTAGAAAAATGTAGTTTTGGCATGTTCTACATTAAAATGCGTCGAACTGTTGATTGATTTACTGCTTAGGATTGCCTACAATAAGAGTATGAGAAGAAAAGTAAGTTTTTTAACTTTTAAACTCTCTCAAAAATGATGGACCTCAGAGAGACAATCTGTCACACCCGTTACGCAAACTTTCCCATTTTTCAAGGAAAGAAAAACAGATAATCGAAAACGGATCATCGGCAGTTGAAGCAAAAACCCTTGGCTTCATCATATAATTTAATTAGATTTTTACATTCATAAAATTCGCTGAGTTTCCACTTTACACTCACTGAGGAAAAACTCACTTCCAAAATCGGTCACACCCGTTACGCATGCCTTTTAATTTTTTCTGAGGAATGGAACAAAGTAAAAACAATTTCTGATAAACTGAAATGATCTATAAAAAAAGTTCTTTCTGCTGCTGCAGATCATTTTTTAATTAAACCCCAAGAAAGAGTTCAAATTCTTGTTTAAAGTTAAATTGTTGTCACACCCGTTACAATGGAATGACCCCCAACGTCTCAAACAGAGATACGCGGTTTCGTACCTCGATCTAGACCTCATTATGACGGGAGTTGCAAGGAAAACGTTTGAATATTGCTTTTTTTGCTGAGCTGCGGCAGTGTCACGGCAAATCGAAACTGCAAATTTGTTTCCCACATGTCGTTAATTGCACCTATATAAATGTAGGCCCATGTTGAAGACATCAATCTCACTCGATAGACACCAGGATCGATGAGAATGATAGTCTGAACGTTTTGCTGAAGGATCTTTAGTTCTGCAGTCCAGTTTCCGTCATGATTGCTGTCAAAATTTTGATGGTGGCAGGCCTTTTTATCATAGGTCCAGATTTGTGCCGTAAGTTATTTTTCCATTTATTAAGCTTTAAATTTGTAATACTCAACTGAGGGGCTTGGTGCGCAATTCGCTTCAGTGTAGTTCTTAAAAAGAATTGAGATTTTAATGATTTCAAGTGAAACTAGTCTTTACTAATATTCTGTGAAAAATTCGCTCCCAAAGGATGTGTCCCATTAAGGAGGGTATTTTGGCCCTAATTTCGGTCGAAAATTGAAACAGCTTAGAATAATGTCATGTATGGTCAAATCGACTCTTAATCATCTACCCTGTGAGAACTTGTCCTTAATTGAGTTGTCTTAATTTTCGACCAAAGTTAGGGTCAAAATACCCTCCTTAAATACACATCCTTTCCATTTTTAAGCATCAAAAAATCTGTTTGAACTTGCTTTTCGCTAAAAGGATCCATAAAATCTCGAGACATTAAACACGCATTTCTCGACATAGCAAATACTGCGCTTATACGCCATGTCCTCCAAGCCCCTTAATTCTAATACATCGTTCGTGTTAAAAACCACTATTTTATTCAATTGGCAACCAGTATTCTGACGTGCCAAGGAAAAATGCCGTATGAACCTTTATGCGTTGCCAAATTTCCTTTGATAAAACACGAATTTCCTGCTAAACTCATGAATATTTTTTTCTAATTTTTTAGATAATCTTGCTCGCAATTTCAACTGAAGTTCCTGAAAATTTCAAGGAAAAATACTCGTAAATGTCCTCAATTTTAGAACCTCAACGTTTTGTATAAACGGAGTTATAAGCGTTTAACATTTCCAAATTTTGTCCAACCTCTCCTATTGACTCCATTGTGTGCCGTTATAGTTTTTTTTTTTCAAATCCAATTAAAAGCACCTTACTATGGCACTATTAACCATTGCGAGCTTAATCTATTCAAAGAACTACAATTAATATAAAATTACTCACCGATCAGATCAGCAGTACGCAGCTCAATGCAGACGATTCTGAAAAAAGAAGCAAAAAAAAAGATTATTAGCTAAATCAAGGCACTGAAAATTCTTGCAAATGTAAAATTTTGTGCAGGGACGATTAGAAGTATAGTGAGGTACAGTTTGGTTGCTGGAAATGTACAACTGCACTGAGGAAAATTTGATTCACATTCACGAGAAACCGATTTCTTGATAGTTCTTCGTTTTGTTTAGGAAGACATTATTGTTGCATCCTGGATTCGATTCATTGCGCTAAAAGGGATGCAGAACGTTCTTAGCTTTCCCATTTTTAAAATTTGTTTTCACTTTATAAAAACCTCTTTTTCCTCAAAATTTCACAAAAAAGACTTTTCTATGCTGCCGTGCTGAGGAAAAACTCCGTATGAACCTTAAGGCGTTGCCAAATTTCCTTTGATAAAACACGAATTCTCTGCTAAACTTATGAATATTTTTTTCTAATTTTTTAGATAATTTTGCTCGCAATTTCAACTAAAGTTCCTGAAAATTTCAAGGAAAAATACTCGTAAATGTCCTCAATAAAAAACGTTTCATCGGAGGAAATTTGGCAACTCTCGAATGTTCATACGGCGTTCTTCCTTGGCACGGCAGTATTGATAAGCTTTAATAATCCTAACGTTTTTCCGTATGCTTACTCTGCTCTTTAATTCATTTTCCGCCTTGAGCTCAGTCAAAATACAAATTCTGACGGGCATTTTTATCATAAGTCCAGCTTTTGACTCCTCTAGAGTAAATTCCAACACGCTTTCCCCATCAATGAGGTGTATTGATTGGATATTATGTTTGTGATGACAGACATATTTTACTTGCGGGGCTGAGGAAAAATTACAAATTGTGGTCGTGGATTATATTTGAGTTTATTTTTTCATTTTGAGTTTATTTTTCGACTGAGAATGACTCAGTTTTAAGGCGGAACGTCTCAGGCTTTTAGTGTTGCATTTTAGCCTTATTTCCCGTTTCCGCCCTCGTTTCTCTCCTGTATAATATAGACATTCAATATGAGCAGAGGATAGAGAGTTGAGGAAATTCAGAGTGGACCCAAAAACTAGGCCTTTTGATACCACTCCTGTTAAGCACACAAGTTTTTCATTATACCGATCAATTTCAGAGCCCATGAAACCTCATACTTCAGTTGAAACCGGAACGAGATATCCAAGTCCATCTCCAAGTCTAGACCAACGCACCCATAAACACTCGTTATCTCCTCCAACTCAACTTCCTTCATCATCTCTAACAGGAGAGGGGACGAATCATAGAACATCGAAAGGATCACACGTGGTGCATACGGATAACCATAACCTGCATACAGGTAAAAAAAAAAAGAATTTCCAAACAATGTTCTGTTGGAGTGGTTATTTCTTACATAATCTGAGCCCAGAACAGCAAAAGTCGGATCAGTTCATAAGTCTGACCAAATAACCGAGAGGGTCTTTTGCGCGCAAGGGATAGAAAGAGCCGTGTGAATAAATACATCAAGCGTCAAATGACACCAAAATCACGTGAGCAAATTGTAAAAAACCTGAAATCCACTCCTTCGTGCACAATTTGCGCAGTTTAAGTCAGGCTTCTTCGATGACTGGCTATTGTGCTCCTGCATGTGTCAGGAATTTGCGATTCAAGTACTGATTCCACTGTAAAATTTCGCGAGGAACTCGATGTTTCCTCTGATTTTTCTGATATCAACTCCAAAGCTCAAAAAAGCTCTCAAAGTTGAGGGTGTGTAATTAAGAGGATACCCCAGTAGACGTTAGGAGTGTTCACCGGACCAGGGGACCCATTTCCCCCAATGGACCACTAGACAAGGTACGAATTTCAGCACTCTGATATATGATCCGTAACCAAAATTTCACGTAGAGCACGATGCGCACAATGAAAATTATCGAAATCAACTCCTCACAACGATATTTAATGATTCTTGATGCGTGAATTCAAACCACCCGCTCATGAAAACTCAATGCTCTACGTGATTCACATCGCGCGCTAAACGTTATCATGACAGTCTCTGCGCGATGTAAAAATCTGGCAACCTCAATCTTGACGCTTTGGCTCAGCTATAGCAAATTGCCTATAGTTCGAACAACACATGGTGGGAAATGAATATTGCTCTATTAAGAAACTTGCTGAGACCGTTGTCGTGCGCGATTTGACTCACGTAGAGCTTTGAGTTTCTTGTGAGCGGGCAGTTCAAATTCCTCGTAACCAATGTGAAATGAAAAGGTTAATATCTTCGTTAGGAGTTGGTTTCAGTAATTTTCGTTGCGCGAATCGTGTTTTACGTGAAATTTTGGTCAAGAAACATGTACCGGAATGCTTAAATTCGTACCTTGTCTAGTGATCCATTTGATTTGACTAATCCAAAGCCAAACTTCCATAATCGTATCCCTTTTCGGCATAGCGTTACGAATTCGTAACAAAGTGCACTTTAATTTTTTAAAAAATGAGTTTCACGCGAATGTTTCAGCGAGCAGCTGCTCATTATATATAATTTAAAATTTAAATTTTCAGCAAAATGAGGTTTAAGTCCTTCTGTGAAGGTTCATTGTGCATCTCTGATCGCAGCGGCAACATTCCGTCATATGGTATGATGTTACGAATTCGTGACAAGCGATAAAGCTGCATGTTCTTCTGTGGCATGATGGGCACGAATTCGTAACCAGTGTTTCTTTTTTGAACTTGAAAAAGCCATGAGAGAGGAATGGCTTCCGACTTCGGTATTGGCAAATCTGGAGTCGGTGGTCCTTCTTCCATACTATATCTGGCAATCTGCAAAGGCGGATCCAGCAATTTGGCAACACCGGATTTCCTCCATTCGAACCTACATTAAATAATCGATTCTGTTCGAGCACCTGGCCCCTCTAAGAATCGATACATTTCCATGTGTTTAAATGGAGAAAAGACAACGTTGCCAATTTGCTGATTCCGCCAATGGCAATCTGCGAGGCTCCCCAAGCGGAGCTAACCCAACAAACTCGGTGGGCATAGTAGAAATTCATACTTTTTTTTATCTTTTTGACAGTCTCACTCCCAGGGAATGGCGCAATGCCGAAACCTGAAATAGAGTCTGGTCTCAAATCGCCAAGAAAGGGAAGTGTTTCTCCGGAAAAAAGACCTTTATTGTCAAACGGGAAGACAGCAATTACAACAGGAGGAAAACCTTCGAAACACAGGTTTGGCTTCATAACAACAGGATTCACAGGTGAGCAACCGAAAATTTCAACTGAAAGTAGGGGGTTGCGCCCCCTCGCCGCTTTGCAGCCCAACCGCCAAACTCCCTTTCCCCAGGCGCATTGAGCCTGTGTGGAGGAAGCAATGGACCACTAGACAAGGGACGAATGTCAGCATTCTGATATATGTTCTTAACCAAAATTTCACGTAAAACACGATGCGCACAACGAAAATTGCCGAAATCAACTCCTTACGAAGATATTTAATAATTCTTGATGCGTGAGTTCAAACCAAAACCTGAAAACTCAACCTGAAAACTCAATGCTGTACCTACGTGATTCACATCGCGCGCTAAACGTTTATCATGACAGTCTGTGCGATATAAAAATCTGGCAACATCGATCTTGACACTTCGGCTCAGCTATAGAAAATTGCTTATAGTTTGAACAACACATGGTGGAGAATGAACATTGCTCGATAGAGAAGATTGCCGAAACCGTTGTAGTGTGCGATTTGACTCACGTAGAGCTTTCAGTTTCTTGAGAGCGAGCAGTCCAAATTTCTCGTAACCAATGTGGAATAAAAACGTTAGTATCTTTGTTAGAAGTTGGTTTCAGTAATTTTCGTTGCAGTTGTATTCTACGTGAAATTTTGGTTAGGAAACATGTATTAGAATCCTTTAACTCGTACCTTGTCTAGTGGTCCATTGAGCGTGTTCAACGGAAAGGGACCGGAAGGTGGAAGACCGGACATTCTTAGCTTGATACCCTCAGCATGGCAAGCTACCCTTACGATTTATATTAAAGAGAACTAGGGTGCTGTGGCCACTACACGGCCGCCAAGCACTGAAACAAACTACAGGTGAAAAAATTGTGGTACAACCATGTTCAAATTATTTCAGAGATGAATGGATCCGAAGGCCGACGGGTTCACGCGAATGAAAGGGTATTTGCCTCTGATTGCAACGTTATTCACCGCTTTTATGCTTTAATATTAATCATCATGGTTTTTGAAAAGCTACATACGGACAAGTTTTTCTGAAAAATCCCCACGAATTTTCCTAGACGATCTCAACAGTAAGCATCGAAAATTTCGGCGCGATGTTTTCGTGCATTTCATTTTCTTTTTACGTAACAAAAAAATAATATCATATCATCAGTTTCTAAGTTTTCTAAATTTTCCGAGTTTCTAAATCGTTACAATGAGGATACATATTTTCCTTTTATTTGTGATACACGGAAAAAATTGATTGCTGGTTTATCAATTGAATCGTTATAAAATATGTACGACGTGTTTCAAATGTGCATCTTACGATATTAGAAAGCTGATTCAACCACGGAAGTGCTTAAATTAGCATTTTCTCTATTGTAACATCTACATTGAAACAATTCGGGCACTTATCTTAACTACACAATTGTTAAAACAGCAACTTCATTTTTTCCGGGCAAATACTAGAGCAGAGAGTCAAGAATGATGACACGTAATCCTAGTTTAATGGTGGCTTCAGCGTCGCGCGAGCCAGGGAAGGAAACGCGGTGGAGTCATCTTTGCAGTGTGACCCACCCTCTATCCGGCCAGCGGCAATCCACAATAGCCTACACCCATGATCGAATAGTTTTCTCGTTACGCCTGCCGTTAATGAAATTAAATATCGACGCCTGCACGCGGAAAAAAAGATATTATCTCCGATTGCAACGTTGCAAATCTCATTTTTACTATTTATAATTTTTTTTAATGCTACACACAATTTTTAAGAGGCTTCCGAGTTTCCGGATTGGTTTAAAATAAAATCACAAAAAATTTCGACGCGATATTTTCGTTTGTTTTGTTACCTATTTACTAAACCAGAATTAATTTTACGTGTATCACGTTTCAGAATCGCTGCATCATTTAAACATCGTCCGAGTTTCTGAAACGTTGCAATTAAGATACCTATTTACTCTTTAATTGTGGAAAAAACCGGGCAAATACCGTCAAGAAGAAATGACGCGTGGTTCTAGTTTTGCAGCGATTTTAGCGTCGCACAAGCCAGGGAAGGGAGCGAGGTCGAGTGTCGAGTCAACTTCACAGTGTGATAGGCACTCCATCCAGCTACTGGCAATATGCCTACACCCGAGGTCGAATTGTTATCGCATTGCGTTTGGAGTCATGCGAGACGTATTCATGCAGTCTTGCAGGCGCTGACATGCGTTCACGCCAACCGCACTGTTGGGCGCAATGCGTGAAGTATTTCTCCAGTCTTGCAGGCGCTGATACGAGTGTAACAACGGCCGCACTGTGTTTGGCGCGGTTACTCAAACTTGTGTTAAGATAATCGCGGCATCAAATAATGGGGCTTTAATGGCCCATGATGTGTTTTGACGCCGTGCGAACACTCCAACGTTGCCTCGTTTCTCCAGTTAAAATATTTTTCCGAGGAAAGTTAGGAAAGTTCTTTATGTTTGCTCATTCAGATTGGATGAAAAATTAAACAAGGTCCGAATTTAAGCACGCTGATGCCGGTATCTCAACCAAAATTGTACGTAGAACACGACTCTTGCATTAAAAATTACTGAAATCAACTTCTAGCTAAGATATTAACGTTTTTATTGCACACTGGTCACGGGAACTTTACATTGCCCGGTAGAATGAAAAACAATGCCATAGGCGAGTCAAATTGCGCACTACAACGGCTTCAGCAGACTACTCGATCGAGCATAGTAGTTTCTTTTCCACACTATGTTGTTCAAAATGTGTACAGCTTGCTATAGCTCAGCGTCAAGATTGAGGTTACCATATTTTCATACTGCTGAAATTGTCATAGTGACATTTGGGGTGCAATTTAACGCAAGTAAATTATTCTTTTCCCTATGAGCGGAAATTATTAATTTATTCATAAAAAAACGTTATCACCATGGTTAGGAGTTAATCTAGGGTTAGCATTGGACGTCCCTAGACGTCAACCGATCAAAATTCTCGTTGCCTTTTGTCGTTTTACTTTCACCGCACGCTTTGTACTCGCAGGGATCTGCCGCTCTAGACCTAGAGCCCGCGGTGTACAAAATATTCCACCACTTCACAACGCGAGCCTGCAATCCTCGGATCAAAAGATAGTGTATATTTTCCTGCTTTTTGTTTACTCATCCTTCCAATTTTTCAAATGAGGAAGAAGCTAACTTCATAGCTTGAAATATATGAGGAATACTCTGAGGGAGAAGAAAAACTGAGATAGTTTTTTAAATAAAGTAAGTTGAGTAAAGCAGGAAGTCTGGTTCTCGTTGTGTAAGTAGTTTCTTTACGTAAAATTTTGCAGTACGATAATTATGTCAGATAATTTATGGACATCCCCAGATGGACTTTAGATAGATTCAGTTCTTTACTTTTGATCTCTTTTTCAGCCCGTAACCGTGCAAATGCTGATGGGAATGGAGAAGAGCCCTCAGAAAAAACGCCTTTATTATCTAAAGAATCGTGGGACTCAACAGGAAGTACAGACTCGACCTCGAGGCCGAAACTCCCTAAGGGGAAAGGGTGTAAGTAACCAGACAATCTTAAGTCGTGATAGCGAAGAGAGCAGTAAGTGCAATAATGAAATTTTGAGAACACGGGCTCAGCATCTGACCGGATAATTTTATTGAAAGAAGCCTCCGTTCTTTGTAAAATTGCCACTAATCGCCCGAAAGACTACTAGAAATCGTTTGGATGATTAAAAATCCACCGATTTAATTTCAATTACATAAAAAGGTTATATTTCATTTTCATGTTAGGCCAGTGTTTGGCAAGACAGCAGTAAGTGCTGTATTCTGCATACTTAGGTGGTTGCGTTTTGGACACACAACAAACGCATTTTCAGGTTAGAAATTGGCAGACGAGGGAAGCTCTGTACTTGAAAGCTCTGTATCAATGGGCTCTTTGGAGGAATAACGTCACTTACTGCTGTCTTGCCTGAAACTACGTCATTTTTTTTCGCACTCGCGGCTTTCTCATGTGTCTCGTTTTGATAAAATTAAGATGAATCTCGCTGCTTTAGCTATTTTGGTGATTCCATCTCAAAAAATTGTCTACGAATTTTGAAGTAAACTCGATTTCGAAAAATTGACACCTACTGCTCTTTTGCTATCACGGCAGTATCTACAGCCTTCGATGTAGCCCCATGCCCATGCAATGCAGATCGACGGCAGTGCTGCAGTGCTAAGAAAAAGCGCCGTATGAGCCTTTAGACGATGCCAAGTTTTCTCCGATAAAAACCGAATTTACACGGAAAATTCTTAAGTCAAAGTCAAAGGTCTTCCTTCTTCTTCACGGAAATTTTATTATCCGGTAGAAAATGAAATTGTAACTATTTTGAAACGTTCCGGGTTTTGTTTATTCTTTGTTCTTTATTTGCAGCCTTTTCCCCAAATTAAGTTGTTCTTTTATTATGTGTATTTTGGCTGATCAAGTTGTTTCTCATTTAATAATGCGAAGGTTGCCTCCAATAATTCGAAGGCTGCTTCCAATAATGCGAGGGCTGCCTCCAATATTATGAAGGCTGCCGCTGCCTCCAATAATGTGAAAGCGAATAACTTCCTACACCCCTGAATTGAATCATTGTTTTATTTATTCTTCAATTTTCCCTAATTTTCAGCTTCTGTAAGAACATTCAGGCCACCACCAGAGTTTCAACAGGACTCTACTGCCTCCAAACCTGAACTGCCCAAGCCTAAGTTGCCCGAGCCAGAGTTGCCAAAGTCTAAAGTGCCCAACCCTAAACTTCCCATGCCAAAATTGCAAAAGCAAGAAATCGCGGCAACCTCCATGGTAGATCACGGCCCAGATATGTCATCGGAGGGATCAGAAACGGACGAACTAACACCTGAGGAAATCGAGAAAGGTAAAGGGGGTCAGCGACCCTTCTCAGGGATCGTTTAGTTTTAAGGGTCGCAAAGTCACTAAAAGTCCTCATATTAGTTGCTTCGCCACAAAAGTTAAAGTGTCTTTAGGGGGTTATGGGGCTATCCCCACACCGTAACAGAGCACCCTGATTTTTTGAAGTGGTGTCGTGAAGAAAGAGAGAAAAAAGGTCGTTTTCATGGTTGTACCTTGTCTGCCGTGCTAAGGAAGAACGCCGTATGAACATTCGAGAGTTGCAAAATTTCCTACGATAAAATGTTTATTGTGGGGGAAAATTGCGAATATTTTTCCTTGAAATTTTCAGACGCTTTAGATCGAATTTCAGACAAAAGTATCTGAGAAATTGGCAGAAAAATATTCAAAAAATTTCCTGAAAATGAGTGATTTGCCAGAGGAAATTTGGCAAAGCCCGAAGGTTCATACGGAGTTTTTCCTTAGTACGGCAGTTGTACAGCCTCTTTCCTCGAGAGGATTCTTAATACAGCATCAAACAAAAGGACAATTTTAGCGAATCTCCATACTAAAATTCAACACTATAATCTCGGTAATAGCTCATGGTGACTGGGTGGGCGTACAAAATGGGGGGAATCGAAAATAAAGAATCGAAGAGACCCCTAAGAATTGAAAATATTACCATCTAGATCCCCGTAGAAATTCCGGACTGTGGGGAAAGACCCTCGTTGAGGATGATGAGCTCTCTTAATGTAGAGTCTTAAATGAAAACACCGTGTTCATATACTTATTGTTCGTATTTTCTAAAATTTTCATAATGGGTGCCTGAAAATGCGCCCGAACACAGTTAAAATTTCAAAAAAATGTCAGATCTACCCAATTTCAACAATTTGAAAGTTTTCTTTGCTGAGAGTAAAAAAATTGACGTAATGTGTTCCACACAGTGGTGATGGAAAGAATGCGTCATGGAAGCCTCAAAAAGCGCCCAAATGGAGTTAAAATTTCAAAAATTCTCGGAAGTGTGATACAGTCTGACTAGCCTCCTCGAACGGTAGCACGTGCCACGTGTTGTCTTGTTGGCTTAGGTAGGACAGTGAAAACGCCTTCATTCCTAGCACATGCAACACAAACAGCTGCCAAACACGATTAAGCTGTATGCAGGCCATAAGGTGCGATACTCCAAAAGAGTCACAGTGACTACCTCGTTCCTGACATTAAAATGATTTATGAGAGGATGCGAGTTGCTTTTGTCGCGTAGGCATAGCTTTAAAAAGGCAATTATTTTTAACCAGGGATGCCAACTTATACTTAAAAATGCTGCTACGGTAAATGGTCGTTGGCCACGTCGCGTCGTAGCGTGTGCCATTCTGCCATGCTATGGAAAAACGCCGTATGAGTCTTGAGGCGTCGCCAAATCTCCCACAAGGAATCTCGAATTTTCGGGAATATTTGTGAACTTTTGTCCTCCTTCGTGATTTGATCTAAAGTTTTTGAAAATTTCAAGGACAAATATGCATAACTGTCTGAGGAAATTAATATTTTCTGAGAGGCAATTTGGCAACATTCGAATGCTCATAAGGCGTTTTTCCTTAGCACGGCATAATTGGGTGGCAGACAACCATATTCTTTGTCAGTTCAGATTTAAGTGGTCAAAACTTGTGTCCCTTTGTCACAGAATGTCGTCGGGCTTTCGGAGCATATCGACGGTGTAAGTCGGCAATCACATAACTCGTTTGCGATGTCTGAAAATCTCCGCCTCTATGTTATTTTTTTAAAGGAGAACAAATTGACATCATTCCTTGAAGTTTTTGCAGAATTTTCTTCACAGAAAAGAAAAATCACCGCAGTTTTAGAGAATTGCCGTTGAGTAGTTTTCCGTTTAAAAATAAAGCATAACAGGAAGTCTGCGACGTCGCAAACCGAGTTATGTGATAGCCGACTTACACCGTCGATATGGCCGTTAGACCCTGGAACACCCGGAACTACAATGTCTGGCTTCAGGAACACAGTATGAACCATATTAGTTTCCCTATGCACGGTAAGTGTTTTTATAGATAGGTCAGAAATTGTAATTCCTAATCGCAAAAAGTGGTTGAATTATTCTGATCTTTCGGCCCTTAAGTATAGGGTGGCGTACAAAATAAGAAAGAAATGAAATATTGGAAATTTCAGTGAAATATTCCATGGAAGTTCCCGTGGCTGTGAAATATTTCATATTTTTCAGGGGCTAGAGTACGCAACCCGCACCCAAACACGCAAAAATAGAAGAAAGTCACAATTTTTACACTTTGCGAAACATGAAAAGGGACCGGTACTTTTAAATACCTCTCATAGATTTCTGAAATTTTATGCAATATTTCAAGAAATTTCGAGATTTCATTTTCCATGAAATACTGTCACTCTACCCTCAAGTCCTTGAGGTGATTCGATGGACGTCATATTTTGTATCAGAACGGCATGCGATATATCGCATCAATTTGTTCCTTTTTTTCATCTACTCGTCATTTTTCTCCAATTTTGAGATCGCAATTCTGTTGTCAGGAGACTAAAGTACTCACTTACCAATTTTAACAAAAAAATTAAACGTAATAAAGGCGTGGTTTTTTTAGAGAGAAAACATCGCACTCGAAACTGATATCGAAACTGCACTCGAATGCGATATTTTCTCTCTAAAAAAACCACGCCTTTATTACGTTGAATTTCTTTGTTTAAATTGGTATGAGAGTGCTTTAGTCTCCTGACAACAGAATTGCGATCTCAAAATTGGAGAAAAATGACGAGTAGCTGAAAAAATGGAACCAATTGATGCGATATATCGTATGCCTCTCTGACACAAAATATGGCGTCCATCGAATCACCTAAACCCGAGATACCCGGTCACGAGAATATTTTATCTTACTGATCAATTTCAGAGCAACAGAAGCAGTTTAGACGGGAATGCATCGAGGAATGCGCGAAAAAAGATGGATACATTAAAGTACCTGCAATGGTTGTCGGAGGTGGTGACAATATGGTCAAGACACATTTCCTCACGGGGAAAACAACAGACCGAGGCAAAGGCATGAGGCCAAAGTGTGAATGCGTTTACAACAGCGCGATAACTTGGTTCTTGAACCAGAGGGAAAAAGTAGCGAAGAAGGGGGATGCTTTCCAAAAAAAGTACGAGAGTAACCCAAAAAGGGCCGCGGAATGGTTGAAGAAGCAGGGTTTCGAAGTCCACTACTATCCTGCCAATTGACCACGTTCCAGTGATCGTCCATGGTAAAGGGGATCCTGGATTAAGAGGAGAAGCCGCCAACAACTCCAGCGGACTGATTATTGAAATTGATAGACAAAGCTATAGACAAAGAAGACATGGGGGGTATGGAGCGATCCTATCGGTTGAAATGTGTGGTTCTTATAGACTAAGGGAGAAAATGATAGACTAACTGTCGGGTTTCTCGTGGGTTGCCGTTAGTTAGTCTATTCCTGCTGCCTTTGTCCATTGTAACCACCAGCTTCCACCGATAGGTTCCTTCCATATAGCTTTTGTCATCTTTGTCTATGGCTTCGTCTATCAATTTCAATAATCGGCCCGTAGGTATGGCCTGGGGTAACTTTATAGAGAGAGTATGCTGCCGTGTTAAGGAAGGACGCCGTATGAGCCACCAGGCGTTGCCAAATTTCCCTAGTCAAATCACGGATTTTCAGGAAAATCTGTGGTTAAATCTCCTTCAATTTTTAACAGGATTTCGTTCGTAGTTTGATGTAAAAAGGCTGCGAATTTCAAGGAATAAAATTCACAACTTTCCTCAAAAATAGATATTTCATCGGAGGAAATTTGGCAACTCTCGAATGTTCATGCGGCGTTCTTATCCTTAGCACGGTAGTGTAGCAGTGCTCCCATTCAATGTCCGTCAAAAATTCCGGGATGCGGAACTTTTTTGTCCCAATTTCTCCCACTCCATGACCGTCAAAAATTCCGGAATTCCTTTTAGATTTTTCCAAAAGTTCCGAGAAAGCTACGGATAATGCAAAAGATCCGGTATATTTCGAAAATTTCAAAAGTTCGGGGACAAATTCAAGAAAAGCTCTAAAATTCGGATATTCAGTACCCCTGTACAGACCCTTCAGACCCCCCTGTGGACCCTTCAGACCCCCCCGTGGACCCTTCTGACCCCCCTGTGGACCCTCTTGGCCCTTTTGTGAATCCCAATTGACAATAAGCCGCTTTTTGAGCAACCAAGTCGCCCAAGTGTGAATATCCTGCGGGTTCTCCTTAAATGCCGACTGAAATTCGGAGAATTCGTCGGTATCCAACAAAAATCTGTTTGAGACCGCCGCGCGCCGTTGGCTCTGCACTTGCATATCTCCCTAAATCCGCTATCACTTATGACCCCAACCGCGATGGGTACAGTGCCGGTTCTGTTGTTGATGTCAACAACAGGTTGGGGCCATAGGGAGGAATTGAGAGGTCGAAGGGGAAAGGGGCTTACGACGGTGTAAGTCGGCACTCACATAACTCGGTTAGCGACGTCGCAAACTTTCAGTCACACCTACTTTATTTTTTAAGCGGAAAACTACTCAACGGCAATTCTTTGAAACTGCCATGATTTTTCTTCTCTGTGCGAAGAAAATTCTGCATAAATTTTAAGGAATGGTGTCAGTTTTTCTCCTTAAAAAAATAACATAGAGGCGGAGATTTCCCGACACCGCAAACGAGATATGTGATTGAGGACTTATGCCGTCGCTTTATTATTTGTCACTCTCCACCCTTTCATCAAAATGCAAACTTCGATTTGTGTACGGGGGTTTTCTTTCTTTTTCTCCTTTTCCCTTGTGCTGTTATTATTTCTTTGAAATTCACTCATCAGTTGTAGCAATCAGTTACACACGATTGGATATGCAACATTGCAAATTTCTTACATTTGAATTTTTCAACGGAAACTTTCGAACTTCATTTCCTGGAATTGTATCTGATTTTTCTTGTTTGTGTATTAAACCGAATTTTGATTTAAAACGGAAACTTTCATTTGTTCTCTTTGAAATAAGAAGTAACGTTCAGTGCTTATTTTTTCAAAGGAGGCCTTCCCTTATCCTAGGTAGCTATTACCATTAATGGACCACTAGACAAGGTACGAATTTAAGCAATCTGATATATGTTTCTTAACCAGAATTTCACGTAGAACACGATTCAAACAACGAAAATTACTACACAGCATTATTACACACAGTTTTCAAAGCCTTTCCATTTTCACAAGCGACCGATCGCAATCCACTCGGTCGCGAGGTCGAGAAGTTTTCGCACCCCTGAAATCCCTGAAAGTATGGCATTTACCACTACTACTACTACCACTACTAGTTTTACTACAAGTGACTGTAATGGCTTTGTTCGCTTTAATGGGTCACTAAACCATGAACGAATTTTGACTTGGGTATATAGTTTTCTGAAGGAAAATGACGCGTAGAACACGATGCGCACATTAAAAAGGCGAACAAGTAACTCAATAACCGAGAAATGCGCAGTTCAAATCGCTCAACTTAAACGCAAAAAGACGCCCCGGTTTCGCGCCGCGCCGAGTGATGTCATCCGGCACTAATCAGAAGCGGGCACGGGTTTCCACGACTTCCGTCAAATGTCTATCTACTCTTCGTATATGAAAACAATACTAAAGTCGAGATTATATCTTTTGAATTCACGACTTGAATCTGATTCATATGTTAGCTGTAATAAACGAGCAACAATTCTACATTGAAACACGTTTTATTTTAACAAACATCAGAAGAAAATGAGAGAAGATTGCGATATGACTATCGCAGTGTGTCAACACCGTCAGTTTCCCGTCATTCGGGTGCGTTTGAAATGTCTTGCAGTTTTTAGATTTTTCAAAAGCGGGTTTCCTCCGCGATTTCGGCTCCATAAAATTGCGGAAAAATCACCACGTTATCTACTCACATTGTACTTTCAGAATGTTCAATAAAATAAACAAGGTTTAGTGACCCATTCAATGATTAAGACAAAGACAAAGATTAGTCAATTTTTTCCGATTAGTTCGGGATGCAGATATTGTCGAAAAACTATTTCATCACTTCGACGGGGAAACTCGGACGAGTCTCGCGGCGAAAACGCGAATTTTTTTAACAGTTTTGTGAAAAAGTTAATAATGGACCACTAGACAAGGTACGAATTTAAGCATTCTGATACATGTTTTTTAACCAGAATTTCACGTAAAACATGATTCGCGCAACGAAAATTACTGAAACCAAATCCTAACGGAGATATTAATATTTTTATTTCACACTGGTTACGAGGAATTTGAACTGCCCGCTCACAAGGAACTCAAAGCTCTACGTGAGTCAAATGGCGCACTACAACCGTTTCAGCAAGCTTCTCAATCAAGCAGTGTTCATTTCCCACATGTGTTCTTCAAACTATAAGTAATTTGCTATAGCTGAGTCAAAGCGTCAAGACTGAGGTTGCCAGATTTTTATATCGCTGAGACGTTCATGATAACGTTTAGCGCGCGATGTGAATCCCGTAGAGCATTGAGAGTTTTCATGAGCGGGTGGTTTCAATTCACGCACCAAGAATCATTAAATATCTTCGGAAGGAGTTGATTTCGGTAATTTTCGTTGTGCGCATCGTGTTTTACATGAAATGTTAGTGAAGAATCATTTATCAGATTGCTTTAATTCGTACCTTGTCTAGTGGTCCATTACAACGTGATTTCCACGTAAATACCAGGCCCGCCACATCTCATCTCGGGCCCTGGTACCAGTTTTAAGGCCCAGGCCCCTAGCACAGAAGGGGTCCGGGGGCCTCCCCCGAGAAATTTTTAAACTTTTAAATCTACTTGGACGCATTTTGAAGCTCCCATGACGGAGATTTTCCATCAGTTTCTGCAGAATAATTACGCTTTTTTTTTTTAACTTTTAGCACAAAATACTTTCAGATTGTCGCATTCAAAACATCTGGAAATTTCTTTCGGAGGGGAGGGGGGCAGATTATACCATTTTCAATTCTAGGGGGGTCCAAGCCCCCCTGGACTCCCCTTTCGTACGTCTATGGCAAGGAAGTTGAGCCATTGAAGTCTAGTATGCCCAGACTAGAGAGTTTTAGCATCCGACGACGGGAGAAAATGAGACGCAGTTACTAAAAATATCAATCTATACTAAAAATCTTCACGGAAAAAACGAGTTTAGGGCTGGTACCTGCGCCGAAGGTCCCAGCCCTCACCGGGTAGGTAAAATTGCTTCACCTCCACCGCCATAGGAGCAGGCCCGGCGCGCGTAGAGCCCAAATCTACCTGCTTCAGGGTTCAGCCCTACCTGGTAAGAGCTAGATCCTGTCCAGGTAGGGCTGGGCCTTACCCGCTCAGGGCCTGCCTCTGTGGCGGTGGAGGTGAAGCAATTCTAGGGCCCAGCCCTAATCTCGTTTTTTCAGTGTTGAAAACAGATAGAAATCTTTAAAGAAGTAAGAAAAATTCTACAGTGCCCCAGCGTGTTGTTGAAAATTTATTCACCTTGTGCGAAATTTTTGGGGTAAATTTGTCAATTTTCCTTACGAGACAATAAGAGTTACATTTGAATTTGTAATGGTTCGTCACCAGTGGCACGGGCCCCGGAAGCAGAGACCCAGTATCCCCCCCCCCCTTGTGGCGGGTCTGGTAAATACTGTGGCAAACACAAACTTTTTTATGAATATTGAAAAGATATACAAATTAAATAATTATATAGCGTCAAAATCTCTGAAAAATACAATGATAACGTTAGGAGCGTAAAATTAATACAAGTCAGTAATCTGAGAGGCGAAAAGCTAAGATTTTCCCTCATTTCCGCGTGATACCACATCACATGCCTCCTCCGGAGTTCGAATAGTTGCGCGCTGGTTTTCCGCATTTACCGATGCAAGCATGATACCTACATTCATAACCATCAGTAATTTGATGTAGTAAAGAAGCTAGTATTTCCCTTAATTTTTGAGTGATACCACACCACATACCTACCCCGGCGTTCGGAAAGTTGTCTGCTTCTTTTCCGCTTGTAAAAGCGTGAGAAATCGCGCGATTTTCACCTCGGTATCGCGGGAGGAGCGCTACTTTTCAGAGGTTGTGGCAAAAAGAAATAACAAGAAATATGCGATAATCGCCGCAGTATCGCGGCAATTACAGGAGTTTTCGGATGGTAATGTAATTTTATCAAAACTTACGCCTAATTCTCCTCAATATCAAGACAAGTACGCAAATTTTTGAGCAGTCGATTTAGAACAAATAAGATCACATAATTTTCACCTTAATAGCGCGGAAAATAAGATTTTATTCATACTGCATTACATCGATTCGAGCATAATATTAATAATCATCAGTAAGTAGAGATAAGAAAAATGCTGTTAGATTTCCTTCAATTCTGCGTGATACCACATACCTACCCCGGAGTTCGAATGGTTCCTCGCTTCATTTCGGCTGGTGAAAAAGTGAGGTATTGCGCGAATTTCATATTAATATCGCGATAAGTATTCTATATTCCTAGAGGATTTGTTCAATCCTAAGATATGACGTGATTTTCTTCTTGGTATCGCGCGAGATATTCGTATCGATTTTAGAAAGAATGAGAAATTACGCGATAATCACCGTGAAATTGCGGCAAATACGCGATTGTTTCAGCGATTTTTTAACTTTGTTAAAAATCATGCGTTATTCTCCTCGATGTCGTGGCGGGTCGCATATCCTACACCGGTTGATGAATATCATTAATGATCGCACAATAGTCATCTCAATCGCGGAAAATACGTGAATTTAAAATTGATGCTAGCAAAATTTTTATGAACGTAGTAAATTCAGATAGGGAAAAAGCTATGATTCTCCTTCAATGGACCACTAGACAAGGTACGAGTTAAAGGATTCTGATACATGTTTCTGAACCAGAATTTCACGTAGAACACGATTCGCGCAACGAAAATTACCGAAATCAATTCCTAACAAAGATATTAATGTTTTTATTTCACATTGGTCACGAGGAATTTGAACTGCCCGCTCATAAGAAACTCAAAGCTCTACGTGAGTCAAATCGTGCACTATGCAACGGTTTCAGCAAGCTTCTCAATCGAGTTATGTTCATTTTCCACCATGTGTTGTTCAAACTATAAGCAATTTGCTATAGCTGAGCCAAAGCGGCAAGACTGAGGTTGCCAGATTTTTATATCGCAGAGACTATCATGATAATGTTTAGCGTGCCATGTGAATCACGTAGAGCATTGAGTTTTAATGAGCGGGTGGTTTGAATTCACGCATCAGGAATCATTCAATATCTTTGTAAAGAGTTGATTTCGGTAATTTTTGCTGTGCGCATCGTGTTTTACGTGAAATTTTGATTGAGAAACATGTATCAAAATGCTGAAATGTGCACCGTGTCTAGTGGTCCATTGCTCAAGATACCACATACCTACTCCGGATCCGGAGTAACAGTTGCTCGCTTGAATTCCGCATGTTATTCCGCGAATTTCATCCCAATATCGCGAGAAGTACGAGATATTTGTACCGCATTCATAGAATTCTGGATAATTACGCGCTTTTCATATCAGTAATGGACAAAATGCAGTTTTTATCTAACAATATAATACAAAACGATTAGAAATTACGCGATGATCCCAGCAATATCGCGGCAAATATGAGATTGTTCCGGCGGTTTTTTAAAATGATAGAAAGTCACGCGTTATTGACCGCGATATCGTGACGGGGGCGCAAATTTTACAACGGTTGGTGGTGACCAATGATGATCACAAAATATTCATCTCAATCGCTGAAAATACGCGAATTCCATATCAATGCGAGCATAATTTTTATGAAAGTCGTAAATTCAGATAGTAGAAAAGCTATAACTCTCCTTCAATTTCTTGTGATACTACATGCCTACTCCGGAGTTCGAATAGTTTTTTGCTGGAATTCCGCGCGTTAAAAAATGAGAAATTCCGCGTGTTACGTCTCTACATCGCGACATGTCCGGTGGATTCTTTAAACCAAAGGAAATTACGTGCTTTACATCGTGGTGTAGCGAGAATGAGCGATTTTTCCGGCGACATTGTTGAAAAAATGAGAAATAACGTATTGATCATTGATCAATGCAACATCGCGGTAGAAACGCGATTTTCTCAATGGACCACAAGACAAGGCACGAATTTCAGCATTCTGATACAACTTTCTTAACCAAAATTTCACGTAAAACACGATATGCACAACGAAAATTGCCGAAATCAACTCCTTACGAAGATATTTAATGATTCTTGATGCGTGAATTCAAACCACCCGCTCATGAAAACTCAATGCTATTCGTGATTCACATCGCGCGCTAAACGTTTATCATGACAGTCTCTGCGATATAAAAATCTGGCAACCTCAATCTTGACGCTTTGGCTCAGCGATAGGAAATTGCTTGTAGTTTGAACGACACATGGTGGGAAATGAACATTGCTCGATAGAGAGGATTGCAGTAACCGTTGTAGTGCGCGATATGACTCACGTAGAGCTTTGAGTTTCTTGTCAGCGGGCAGTTCAAATTCCTAGTAACCAATGTGAAATTAAAACGTTAATATCTTCGTTAGGAGTTAGTTTCAGTAATTTTTGTTGCGCAAATCGTGTTCTACGTGAAATTCTGATTCAGAAACATGTATCAGAATCCTTTAACTCGTACCTTGTCTAGTGGTCCATTATTATGTAGAATCATTACGGGTAACTAGTTATTCACTTGTATGACGCGGCACATAGGCAAAGCTCCCAGCGGTTGATTAAGATCGCAAAACATCACAAGATCTTCACGTCAATATCGCGGATATTACGCGAATTATACATCGGTGCGAGCAAAATATTCATTAACATCACTAGCTCGAGTTATGCGAAAAGCTAAGATTTTCATTCAATTTCCTTTGATGCCACATACCTACGAAGGGGTCTAAATGTGCTTGAGGGAATCACCACAACCGCATTAGCAACGGGAACAACTAGTCGGATTAAAATTCCCTAACTTTTTATCGTAATTCCCTGCCATTCCCTAATTTCTCCCTGTCTTCACGAATTTCCTGACAATGCTTGGTTTCACAGATTTTCGAATCCGCATTCTTCACAAAATCGCTGAAAAAATTTCTATTTTTCGCGATACTGAGATGAAAACCGCGTTTTTCTTTAAAATTACATGAATCAGGCGGAAAAATCGTATACTACTGGCGATGTCAAGATGAAAATCGGGTTATCTCTCACTTTTCACAAAACCTCTGCACACATGATGAGTGTCAGGCGGTGTTATGCTCGCCTCGTTAAATGAGGAAATCAAGCATGCAACTTTTTAAACTCCGGAGTCGGTATGTGGTATTGCACGATTTTGAAGGGAAATCTCAGTTACATGCCTGTCTCAAATTACTGAAGTTTTCACATACTATACTCCTGCTACCCAAATCGCGTATTTTCCGCAGGCCCGCCACATCTCATCTCGGGCCCTGCTACCAGTTTCAAAGTCTGGGCCCCATGACTGCCGCCCCCCCCCCTTTACCGCAAGAAAATCAGTTTGTAATATTCTGAAAATTAACGTTGTTACAATAAAAATAAAGTAAATAAATGCCCATTACATTTCAGGAGATTGAAAATATCATTCTACACTAAAAAATCTGAAAAAAAATATATAAATCTTCATAGAAGTAAAAAGAATTCTACACTGCCAGCGTGTTTGTGAAGATGTATTCACCTTTTGCGAAATTTTCGGGGGGATTTGTTCCCTTTTTTCTTACGAGACGAGACAAGGGTTACGTAAATGAATACCTATCAATTTAATTGGGTTCAGAGGGATATTCTTCTTTAAAGAAAATAAATCAAAAGTTACGCTTTTTTTAGAGATATCATTTAAAACATTACTAAATATCAGAGAGGAATATTATACTGCTTATCAAAAGAGAGAGAAAAATTGTTGTTTACGTACCAGCAGTAGGATATCCAATTGCCCGACGCCAGGCTGAAAGCACTCACAACACTGTCACTGAAACTACACTAAAAAAAGTGCCCATTATTTAAAAGATTAAAGCAGTATTAATGAGGACACAGGTTCACTGCAGAGTGAACAAATTATAAGGATATTCTATTCTGATTTCAATTCTGTCCATGTTAAGTTTTCCAAATCGTCTTATAATAATAATATATAATATAATAATACAATCGGTGTCTTATAATCGTTATCTTTATCTCTATAGTATAAATTTATGCGAGTAATGCGAAACGCAAAACGCCTGAGGCGCGAAGCGCTTCGTGGGGTTGCACCGCGAAGCTGTCCGGGCGCATGCCACCTGGAATGGTTCAACACAGCGATTAAAAAAACAAATACCTACCTAAGTTTATACAAAATTTACCGAAGCGTATTATTATACTCTACAGAAATTTTAGATTAAAATAAGAAGATTAAACACTTTACATACTAAAAGCAACTTGTCTGGGAGGTAAATGGCGCTAACAATAAGTTCCACAACCGATGATGAACCTGAGTCATTTAAATTAATTATTTTTTATTGCTCTTATCAGAAACGGGGGTAAGAGTTCTTCCGATTCAACTCATAGCTTTTGGACTTCGTTCCACTGTTCTGTAGTCTCTCTCATCACAAAATTCATCACAAAATTCAAAGTATAAGTTCTTGCAACTCAATCTCGTAAAAATAGCTTTCCGTTCCACACCGATTTCATCTTAGTTCATTACTTTACATACTGATAACAACATGCTTGGATGGTGAATGGTGTACACTTCCATATGTGATAATGAATCTGAATCTTTGAAATCAACTTTGGTCTCTAGTCTCTCTCATCGGAACATGAAGTATAAGTTCCTCCCGTTCAACTTATAAATATTGAACCTTGCTCCACTGTTCTCTAGTCTCTTTGATCACACAATTTTACCCGTAAGTAAAAGTTCTGGCAACTCGATCTCATTAAAAATTGCTTTCCGCTCCACGCCACCTTCGTCTTAATTCATAACTTTGCATACTGATAAGAACATGCTTCTTGGATGGTGAATGGCGCACACTCCTCCATCGAGTAATAAATCTGAGTCTTTGAAATCAATTTTGCTCTCTTCTCTTTCATTGGAAAATGAAGTAGAAGTTCTTCTAACTCAAATCATAGGTATTGGACTTAGTTCCACTGTTCTCTAAACTCTAGTCTCTAGTCTCTAATCTCTAGTCTCTAGTCTCTAATCTCTAGTCTCTAGTCTCTAATCTCTAGTCTCTAGTCTCTAATATCTAGTCTCTAGTCTCTCTCATCACAAAATTATAGGTAGAATTCCTTTCAACTCGATCTCATAAAAATAGCATTTCGTTTCACACTACCTTCGTCGTAGTTCATTACTTTACATACTGATTACAATATGTTTAGAATATGATTGGCGCATATTTTCACATCTGATAGTGAATCCGAGTCTTTGAGATTCAGGTTTAATCTCTTATCTCTCTCATCGGAAAATTAAGTAAAAGTTATTTTCCCTCAACTTATGATCATAACTTTTCGTACCATAGTCATTTCGTCGTGGTTCATTACGTAACATTTTAGAAGCAGTATATGTAGATGGTTAATAGTGCACCATTCCACAACTAGATTAAAGTAGTTTCTACCTATATTGATATATATTCTACCCTAAGAATGAGAGGTAAAGGATGAGAGGTAAATGATGAGAGGTAAAGGATGAGAGGTAAAGAATAAGAGGTAAAGAATAAGAGGAAAGAATCAGAGGAAAGAATAGGAGGTATAAAGAATAGGAGGTAAAGAATAGGAGGTGGAGAATGGGAGGAAAGAATGGGAGGTAAAGAATAGGAGGTAAAGAATAGGAGGTAAGGAATAGGAGGTAAAGAATAGGAGGTAAAGAATAGGAGGTAAGGAATGGGAGGTAAAGAATAGGAGGTAAAGAATAGGAGGTAAAGAAGAAGAGGTAAAGAATAGGAGGTAAAGAAGAAGAGGTAAAGAGGAAGAGGTAAAGAGGAAGAGATAGAGAAGAAGAGGTACAGAATAAGAAAGAAAAAATAGGAGGTAAAGAATAAGAGGTAAGGAATAAGAGGTAAGGAATAAGAGGTAAGGAATAAGAGGTAAAAAATAAGAGGTAAGGAATAAGAGGTAAAAAATAAAGAGGTAAAAAATAAAGAGGATGAGAAATTGATCATTATGATCAGCCTGATTGTTGAAATTGTTCGTTTGTCGGGACGACATAGATGACATAGGTTAAAAGGCGAAGCGTGATTGGTCGGCTATGTCTTATCGCTGCTTTGTCGTGCCTATGTCGGGTTGACCTCTCGACAAGCTAACGGCACCTCTTAAGTTTCCGACAGTATGTCGATCATTCCACCTGACAGAGGCACGACAAAGCAGCGATAAGACATAGCCGACCAATCACGCTTCGCCTTTTAACCTATGTCATCTATGTCGTCCCGACAAACTAAAAATTTCAACAATTAGGATACTTTCCGGACAGACCTGTTACACTTACGATTATATAAAATTAGGAAATAAAACCACATGCACCCGCCACCAAAGCACATGCACCCTCCACCAAACCGCATGCACCCGCCACCAACCCACATGCACCCACCACCAACCCACATGCACCCGCCACCAACCCACATGCACCCACCACCAAACCAAGTCAGTCATAGTCAGTCGGCCACGGGCTGAAACGAGTTTGGGTCCCGACACAAGAATGGTAAAAGGAGTTACCGAGTCATTCCTCCGCCTCGTTACTGCCGGATCAGGGCTGAAAACAGCCCTGAATGGCAGCTACAAGACACAGGAATTGTTCGGGAACGCCGTTCACCATCCCTCTTGCGTCGCGGACGCGAACTCGCTTATTCCCGTGGCGGGCAACCATGCTCAGATAAAAATAGTGACACTGAGTATTCCGAATGAACACACACTCAGGATGGCTGCATGCTCATGAAGCGTGAGCAAGCACCCACGCTTGATGATCACCCAACCATCCTGAATGCACGTGAATTCGGGACACTCAGTGTCACTATTTGTACCCGAGGTAGCAGCAGTGGACCCAAAGGTGTTTCAAGGCCACCGTCGACGGGTCAGGGCCGGCGGGTCTAGGCGGTCCGCAGACGGCCCCTACTCGTGCGACCACGTAGTCTGCCAACGGTCGGGTTGGGACGACCTGCCGGAAGGTCCGTCGAGCATTCCGTGGGATGGCATTGCCACCGGCCTACCTTCACTTCCAGGCTGAGGTTGCTAGCCCCCGGAAGCGAAGTTCGGTCGGTAGAATGCCGTCCCACGGAGTGCTCAAAGGACCGTCCGGCGGGACGTCCCCCCGAACGTCGGACAGACCACGAGGGGCGCACTTTTACCGGATCTGGCGGCGGCTGATCGTTGTTGTACGCTACGGCCGTGAGAGCAAGTCGCTGCAGCAGTGGAACTATCAAGGGGCCCGCTTAAAGAGAACTCACCCCAAGGCCCGAATCGCGTTCCCTTTGGAGCGCAGCACGTAGCCGCGCTCCGTAGAACGCGACTTCGCTTTTGGACTACATTTTGCAATTTGGAACTATAAATTCTAGCCCGTTTTAAAAGCAACGTATGTGCCTTTCGTTACCCTATGCACATACGTGTTTTTCCAGAGGAGCCAGAATTTATAGCTCCAGATTGCAAAATACAGTCCTTTTCATGCTCACCTCTTCAGGCGTGCTTGGTAGGCACCCACCGTTGAGAATCGACGGGAAAATGAGNTTTTTTTTTTTTTTTTTTTGGGGGGGGGGTGTTTTTTTTTTGGTATTTTGTTTTTTTGTTTTTTTAACCTACTTTCTTAAATATATTTATTAATTTTTTTTTAAAATAAATAAATATACTTTTTGTAACGACATTAACCCACGAACTTTCGCTTTCTCGGCAATAAAAAGTGCTCAGCTCAAATTATGCACCTTCAAATTTTTTTTTTTAGAGGAGTTAATATCGTCCTGAAAAATTTCTGTGAGCTAAACGCGCTCTCGAACGAGCGCTCACTGAACAAGCTCACGAAAAATGAAAGATATTGCAAAAGAGAGGGGAGGAAAGAATAGTGAAAAAGATGTGGTTGTGACGAACAAAGTGGGTCCCTATTACTTCAGCTTTATTTAGTTTGAATTCAGTCAGATTTAATTTTACTTAATTCGTTGCTCCGTCCTTCGATCGTTAATCATTCAAGAGTACGGAATGGCAGAGCGTAGTTTTTTCCCTTCGTTTATTTAGTTTGAAGTCAGTCACATTTAATTGTACTAAATTATTTGTTTCGTTCTTCGATCCCATTCGTTAATCATTCATGAGTGCGGAATGGCAAAGCTAATGTTTTGAAGTTGAACCCTTGCAATGGAACTGATCCGCGAGATCATTTGCGATCGTTGGACGAAGAGATAAAAGACAATAAAAAAATGAATATCATTCAATAATTATTCATAAAGGTCCGTTGTCATAAAATAGCACTCGCAGATGTTCGTTAGGATCAAAACTTCGCTGGAATCGCAGAATTGACTACTATCTTATATCAAAGATACTTTTAAAAAAAACCTTGTATGAACAAGAAAAACGTATTCAGGCTTTTTTTAACGGTTAAAAGTACACCCAGAGGACAGAACAGAACATTAAATACACTTCTAAGGGTACGTACATAAACGTAGGAAGTAATCTAAATATATAAGAGATTCATTGTTTTAACATTTTTACAAGGTCATTTATAGGCTCGCAAACATGGTTGTTCATTCACAGTGGCGTGGCGTGAATTGCGATATATCGATTGTTATGCCATTTAAACTTATGGAAAAAGATCGATTATCAGGATGTTCGCAGCGAACACCTTAGTAATCGATTCTTTACTATAGCTTCAAATGGCGATACATCGATAATCGATCCTTCACGCCACGCCACTGTCATTGATATGAAAAGACTCTTGGATCTAGAGTCCAGACTCTTAAACAATTTTAAAAGAAAAAATATTCTTGATTTAATCGGATTTTTTCTTTAATCAAAATGAAATCCGATTCAATTAAGAGGCTTGGCTCTCGGTTCAAGCTAAAATCCATCGGAATAAAGTAATAAAGTTTTTTTTTTTTTTTTTTTTTTTTTTTTTTTATCAAAATAAGAGGCTGGACTCTGGATCCGAGGGACTTTTTTTTACAGTGTTGAAAAATCTATTATGCAGTTGTACAGAAGAGAGAAGCAACGTACACACAGGTCTAATTGGATTGGATTTTGCAATTTGGACCTATGAATTCCGGCCCGGTTTAAAAACAACGTATATGCCATTAGTTTCCATACGCACATAAGTGTTTTTTCAGATGAGCCAGAATTTATAGGTCCAAACTGCACAATGCAGTCCAATTAGAACTTAAGGATTTTTGCTTTTATAAATCATAAAATTAATACAGGACCTTTGAAGTATTACGTAAGTCGCTTCAGGAAGGGGAGGGGGAAGGGGTCTGTCCTTAGCTTGTAAGGTATTACGAGGAGGGTAGGTGGAGTAAAAAAAAAGTGGTCGGATCCTTTACGCAATACTTGACCAACCCTTGAATGGATCACACGAAGTAAAGGGAATCGTAGTTCTTAAATTGCTAATTTCCGAATTTAAGCCTATGCTGAAATTCTGGTCGCAATTTCTATGAAGTCCACTATGTTATTAATTATTTCGGTCCTGGTAATAATATTGAATGGTTCCTGGGACGGAAATAATACTCAATACAAAAAATATGTTCTACTGACATAGCAATGTGAGAGCTACGATTTCTTTTTCTCCGTTCATTGCTTGGAAAAGATGGCCTTTACAAAAGGCAGCGACACGCTCAGGGCTCACATCGAAAACGTTGATGGAAACATAATTCCCAATCGCTTAGAGCCAAAGGACTGTAACCAATATCTTCGGGAGAAAATAAATGTATTAATGGCATGCTACATCAAACTTGCTCACTGGTAAAAAGTTTTACCAGTGCCACAAAATTGACAATTAAAGCACGATAAAGGATTACTGATTTTCCACTACGTCTTGAAACGGAAAAGATAAAGGCGCACGGTTCTTTAGCTCTGAGCTACAGACTTCCATTTACATAAAAAGAATTAATCGATAGCGATATAGTTAAATATATCTAAATATGTCTTAATACCTTTAAACTATTAATGTTCTTCGTTCATTTTTCTTTTCTTCGTTTTTTCATTTTTTTTTCATTTTTTTTTTGTTTCTTTGTTTTTTTGTGTTTTTTTGTGTTTTTTTGTTTTTTTTTGTTTTTTTTGTTTTTTTGTGTTTTTTGTGTTTTTTGTTTTTTTTTGTTTTTTTTGGTTTTTTTGGGTTTTTTTTGTTTTTTTTTTGTTTTTTTTGTTTTTTTTTTCTTTGGTTTTTTTTGTGTTTTTTGGTTTTTTTTTTTTCGAATTTTTTTCTTAATTTTTTTTTTATTTTTGATTTACTTTTTTATACAATCGTAATACAAACAGACAAATTAAAACTTGTACATTGTAAGTTTACTCCAGAAGTCCGAGTTGGCCAATGCGGCCCTAGTGGATGACTTCCGTGCAAATATACAATGCACAAGCTTCTTACATAATTTAATCAATATATTCTACCATCATTAATCTTGAAGAAAAAATCCCTGGAGTTCTCGCCGCCGGGCCGCGCCGTGGTAACCTTCCGTCCGCGAGTTGCAACAATGTTTCCTATCCACGAATGTTTCACTGCATGCAATATTTCATATCACTGTCCTTCAGACCCCTCTTCATCTGGGGTTTTTGAAAAGTCCAAAATAATCTTGTCCAATAGTTGTCGTTTTTTCTGGTCTATGCAAAGTCACCGTCTCGGTACCATTTTCCTGACCATAATTTTGAGCAATAGCTCCACAGCAACAGTGAGTTTGTGGCGTTGCTAACACTGCTAACAGGTTCAGCAGCGGTTGATGTATGAGTAACATCTTCAGTCGCTTTCTCGAGAGAGATAGGAGATGGGTCCTTCAGGTTTTCTATTTCAGCAATCAAAACGGACAGAATTTGTGGTGTCTCATTACTAGCGTAGAGTATGGTGCGATACGGGGTCTGCGGATGCCGCTGAGGAAATCAGATTTAAAGCAGGCACATGTCTCCAGGAAAGGTGAACGCTGGTGGATGCTTGTAGCTAGTGTGAGAGATTTGCGCTGTCTTCGACTGACGCGATTGTCAAATTAGCCCCTTGAAATAATGGCTGAGCCTGCATGACGCACCCACAAAGATAGCGAGCATTCTCGCGATAGTTCCTACTTGCAATTTTTCCGATGATTCCGTCGAATTATCATCCCAGTTGGACGGTAAGAAAGTTCCATTTGGCAAAGTAGTACAGAGCTGCAATCGCGGATCAACTTCAATATTTGGCTTTGAAGGAAGATCAATCAGCAAAATATGTTAGTCTGATGATTACAAGACCATCTGCGTTTGCAAAAAAAATTCGTCGTAAGGCCATAATGAGTTATCTTCCCATTGGTGTCTCCTTTTCTGAGACTATGGTATGTAGCAATCATTGTAGATTCGTATTACCATTTGCAAAGCTGCGGTATGGCGGTATCCTTAGCCTTCCTGAATTCAGACCAAAGGCACCAATAAGCGCGGAACAAGTTCCTTGCCGGTGAAGAGAAAAAAAATTGTACAAAACTTGCAGCTTTTTGGTGAGGGGTACCAATTTCGATCGCAACTTGTACTTCGTCGGCATCATTAGGATCTTCAAAAACAGACGACACATTCACAACCTGTTGTCCAATGCATAATCACTTCAATGAGAGTAACTGCTGACAAAGTTGTTTTCAGACTCCAGATTAGTTTGTATTCAGCAATTTGATGGTAGATGGAACATTTTCAAGATAAGGTCCCACGCTCCAAACTGAAAAATCGAGACGGGCTGGAAACGCTGATGTCGCAGATTTGACTCATTGCCCGAGGGACATGATATCATCACGCTGGCATGCACAGCTTGGGGCGCCTTCAACTATGGAGATATACTTCCAGAGTTACTTCTTCAGGTGTGCGCTCGGCATGCATAGCTTGGGGCGCCTTCAACTATGGAGATATACTTCCAGAGTTACTTCTTCAGGTGTGCGCTCGGCATGCACAGCTTGGCTCACTTCATTAGGCAGAATACACATACAGCTTCTTGAACTTCAATGTTGTAAATTTTGCGGCACTGCGGATGAATTCGTCGCAGACCTCATAAACAGTTGAAAGTTTGTCTTTAAAATTGAAACTTTATAGGTTTCTAAATGCTGAGATGTTCGAAGCACTTCGTTCTGGAAATCTGCAGGTGCCAACTCTTGTGGTTTTGATACCTGGAATGATTTTTTTTTTCTTGCTGGAGTTACAATCTTGTCTGATACGTTCGGCGATTACCGGGTTGATTCCCGGTATACCGGCTGTGAAACGCAGACGTTGGATCGTTTTTTAATTCTGGACTCTCCGTCGTACCATCGACTTGCGGTAGAGACCATCGTATGTATTGACGCTATTACTAAAGGTCATAAGAGGTCTGGTGTTCGTGGCGATATTTCGGAACTTGAGCCAAGCGAGGCTTAACTTTGAAGAATGTCGGCAATTCCATAAGATCGAAACTTGTTTTCATTGGTGCAGCAAATATTGGCAAATATACCAGAAATGTGATTCACGATGAGTGCTCAAACAAAATGTTTAGAGCCGTAAGAGCATAAAAGGTCGCTCCAAAACATCAGTGATGTAGTTCGTGTGAAGCACTCTGCCTTTGAACAAATGAGCGTAATGTTGCTTGAAAACAAGAATCATGTCATTTATATCGAGTGTTCATTAGGAACTGTTAGGTATTTGAAAAAAATTGCACCAAAATACTGATGATGTGGTGCAATTAGAACACAGAGTTCAACTTTATTCTAAAAGTGAATTAACTATCGTGTGGTTGTGGAAGTAAGGGGTTACTGTCCTTGACATCTTAAATGATGTATCAGTCACACGTCAAATGAGTCAAGTTTCTTAAAAGGCCTGATGAGTTTCGTAAGTAAACAACGCATGACGCAATCAACATTGCGCACTTTAGTAAAGAACTGTGAATTCAAATACTTCCATTTTCAATTTTAGAGGGTGAATGCAGCCAATCATGGATGAGTAAAAGCAGCGACTTTAAATTTTTTTCATCCTTGTGACTTGATCCTAATTCGACCATTCGAAAGAGATGAAACTGCTGCGATGGATAAACGTTTCATTGGATAGGAAACGCAGTGCGTCGAAGAGTTATTCGATATTTTAGTCAGCCATTAGAGTGGCTGAAAACATTTTGTGGGGGCCCAGCGGTTGGAGCTTGGCAACTTGAGGAAAAGCTGTAAATTCGACCCGGCGAGAGAAAGGGATTCATGATGAAAGTACCTGAAAGAACAAACTTAAAAAAAAGGAAAAAAAAACCAACAACAACAAAACGCAAACAATACTTTCTAACTTTAAACAGTCGCAAAGAACAAACAAAATCAGTGTTACTGCGAAAATCGTAAGAATGAGCAATATAGTAAAAAATTGTAACGTCATTTTATTGTATAGTTTGACGTTCCGCGAAATCACTCTAAATGTCGGGACGTTGAAACTCCCCACGAAATAAAAAATAAAATAAAAAAATTGATAACTAAAAAGGTATGAGAGTTTCCATTTAGTACTTAGAGGATCTTTTTTTTTACTCCAGTTAAAATCAACAAGCACAAAATTCCCGCTATTCTACATCCACCCCCCCCCACCCGTATTGTGCGGGATCTTTCAGTAAATGCTGATTTCTTCAGACAGGAAAGTCATGCTGAAGACATTAAAATAAGTATCAGAATAAGAACATGACCATAAAGAAACTGTGGAGCATTTGTGTCTTAAATGGTCACAAAACACGTTGCAATAGTAGCGCGTGAAAATACCTTTCAAGTTTGTCTTGAAATTCACTGAAAAATTTACTTGGATTTCGCGAGATAAGTTCCGCCGACAGCCCCTGGCGGTTAGGCAGTAATAATGGTGTCTTTGGCGACAAATAAAAAACGCACTTAGGTGCGATTGTTCGTAGAGTTACAGAATTTACAGAAACACAATAGCGCAGAAGAAATATGTGTCCTTGAACCCAGCGTGATGCCGCTTCATCATTAAAGCTAACTTTATGCTTATTCCAAGCTTCCTCCCCCCCCCCTCCCTCTCGAGAAATTCAGCTTAAATCAAGATGAAAAATAATCTTGATGGTAGATTCAAGGATCAACAAACATGCTTGAGCTAAAGCCTTTTTTTTAATGGATGCGCAAAAAGATACAATTTAAGTCGCAAACGTGTTATTGAGCAAAATTCGATCTTTTTACAATGGACAGAACTTAAGCGTCTGGATAAAACAAAACAAAAAAGAGGAGAAAAAAAAGAAAAAAATGTTGTAAAAAAAGAAAAATTGTAAAAAAGAAGCACAAAGGAAGACAATTAAAAACAAAACATTTTTGAACTAGAGATAGGTAACACAGGCAGGTCCGTCCGGTCCCTGACTGGAAGCATAATGGGCAACAATGTATGCGAAGGACGTCTGTATTCTTTACCAATATTTTTGACTTTTTCCAGTCATTTTTTGTTATTTTTTGGTAAAGCACTGTTTTACTTGCAGCGGTTTACCAAAAAATCAAACAATGTCAGGAAAAAGTTAAGAATATTGGTAAACAACAGACACTCGACAGCCATCGAGGAAGTTTACTCTCGGCTTGCAAGTCTGCATTCAATAAAGATCCTAACAGGTTTTGGGTATAACTGGGTTTTACAGCGCCAAAAACATAGCATGAGAATGAGTGACCCCAGAATCTGCGTGGAAACGTGAGAAACTTGGTAAAGAATTCCGCCGACAGCCCCTGACGGTTAGGCAATTTCAACAATCCCAGTCGCTGCGCAGGGTGTGGTAAGTAAACGACCTGTATCAATATTCATTGGGCTCATCCACCATAAAAGAAAATATTGCAAAATTCTAAGGGGCTCTCGTTACTGTTAAGATGCACTGGAAAAAAGAAACACATTGGATCTAGAGTCCAGACTCTTGAAAACATTGACAAGAAAAAATACTCTTGATTCAATCAGATTTAAGCTTAAATCAAAACGAAATCCGCTCAAATTAAGAGGCTGGGTTCTTGATTTAAGCTTAAATCTGATTGAATCAAGAGTATTTTTTCTCGTCGATGTTTTTAAGAGTCTGGACTCTAAATCCAATGTGTTTTTTTCCCCAGTGTGTAAGTATTGACCATACTACCGTTGGCACTGAAAACGACATTTAAGTAGTATAAGTAGTGAGGAATTTTTTCTCCTCTTCAGCGTTAACCTCGATGGAGTCAACGGACACGCCACAATCTTCAAGCAAACAGCGTATCTTACTGTGCCTGATATGGAGCCCAATGGAGTGAAAATACTATTCTAATTTGGTTTATTTAGTGACTTGCGTCCAACTCACATTTACTTGCTTAATTGCCCTCACTGCCTGTTTCGTCTCTGCCTGCACACAGTACAGCGATTTCGACCAAGCAATGAGGGTCAATACTGCAATGCTAAAGAAAAGGACCGTATAAACCTTGGACGTTGTCGGATTTCTTTAGATGATATACAAGTTCAAAGGGAAATTTGTCCTCCGAGGGAAAACTGATGAAATTAAATATCACTGGAAAAAAACACATTGGATCTAGAGTCCAGACTCTTAAAAACATCGACAAGAAAAAGTACTCTTGATTCAATCAGCATCTAGCTTCAATCAAGGACCAAGCCGCTTAATTTAAGCGGACTTCGTTTTGATTCAAGCAAAAATCCAATTGAATCAAGAGTATTTTTTCTTGTCAATGTTTTCAAGAGTCTGGACTCTAGATCCAATGTTTTTTTTCCCATTGTGATTTTTTCAGTGACTAAATTACGTCCTACTCATATTTACTTGCATAATAGCCCTCACTGCCTGTTTCGTCTCTGCCTGCACACAGTACAGCGATTTCGGCCAC
Organism: Bemisia tabaci; assembly: GCF_001854935.1. Taxonomy (NCBI): domain Eukaryota; kingdom Metazoa; phylum Arthropoda; class Insecta; order Hemiptera; family Aleyrodidae; genus Bemisia; species Bemisia tabaci. The sequence continues at coordinate 746,074 of NW_017550603.1, read as the reverse complement.
GCAGTGAGGGCCAATACTGGCATGCTAAGGAAAAAGGCAGTATGAAATTTCCGACGTTGCCAGATTTCTTTTGATAATATACAATATCAGAGGGAAAGTGGTGAATTTTTCCCTCAATTTTTCAGAGAATTTTAATCGAAATTAAATCAAAAATATATCAGGGAGTTATATTTATAACTCATTTCAAACATAATTATTTTTTTGGATGGAACCAGGCAACATTTGAATGTTCATAGGGCCTTTTTCCTTAGAATAGTGGAATAGCTAATCTTATTCACAGGAAAAAGGGTACAAACTGTCTGGCTATAATTGCTCCCCCGAAAATTTAGTGACCTTCATACGTATTCCAGACAGTGGTAAACTAAATATGTAAGTACAAAATACGTGAGAACGACCTACAAAGCCTGAATGCCTGTTTCTTGTTAAATTTATTAGGAAAATAACACTGAAGCTAGTCCATTTCAGTAAAAGACCATTTTTGAACTAGGACAAACAGTCTTATTGTTAGCCTGTATAATATGCTGAAAAAATATTAGCCTATAATCTGCTGAAAAAAATTATGAAGAGTTGATCCTTAACGAACATTTGAGTTGCATGATAAACGAAAAATTAAAACTGCGGTGCGGAAGAAAAAAACCGTAAAACACGAGCACTTGCGAAAAAATGCGTAAACCATCAGAACGTTCAGAGTCAAAACCAACCTGAAAAATCTTTTGGATTTTAGAAAGAAGGGGGATGAGAAAATAAAATGTTGCCCCATACCCTCTAGAAATGTTCCCATGATGCTAACCCCCTAAGTTCACGAAAGAAAAAACTAAAAAGCGACCTACTTTGCTAAGTCATACTTAGGTCTTTGTTCGTCACAAATTCATCCAGAGTAATAGATGGCTAAACTTAAGAGAGATTGCCGCCGAGAAGAAACTTTGCGAAAATTAAAATATTCAAGGGTCAATGTCGTAAATGTAGACCCCAAGCCTGCTGAAGTATTTTATTTTTTTTTTTTTTTTTTTTTTTTTTTTTTTTTTTTTTTTTTATTTTTTTATTTTTTTTTTTTCCCTGAGGTTTTTCTAATGTAGGAGAACCGGGAAAAGAGAGACCTACCCCCCTATTTCTGAGCTCCCTGTTTGAGATTAAAAATTGAGAAAATCAGGGTACATTAGTTACCTCATGAGAACTTATTACCCTAAGTTTCATCTCTATCACTGCAATAGAAAGTATTTTTTTAATTTTTTTTCTTTTTCCCCATTTTTCATGTCTCTACCATTACGGAGTAAAGAGAGACGTGGTCTGGATTGCCTCTTGTATTGCACAGGAAAAATATGGCAGGGCAATGAGAGTGTTCTACTGATAGAGTTTGATTACCATTTCAAACAGGTCAATCGGATAAAATGTGAATGAGTTACGGGGTTTTGAAATTGGACTGCGGGAAGTTCACAAATTCAATTCAAAAAGTGAAAATTCAAATTTTTATTAGAGGGATAAAAAACCGCAAAAATAGACCTTAAATATGGTCTTAACAGTATATAATGAAATTAAGCATTGAAAAATTGCTTAAGAGAACATTTCGGCTTTGAAATTAAGATAAAATTGACCGGTGGAGTGGTTTCAGGGTAGGTACCAGTTAAAAAATTGGATTTTTTCCTGATCTATTCTGACGTTAGAGGAATATTTGCCTGCAAGCATTTTGACACTTGTCTCCTGGTTATATTTATGCTGCCAGACTTGTAAAGTAAATAGCATAAAACAAAAAATACAGCTATATAGTACATATACTAAGCTAAAGAATGATATAATTTTTTTTTTTTTTGAGTAAAATTTACTTTCCAAAATCCACGAAAACTGCGGCACGGAACGAGCTTAAAAACACAGTTCAAAAAAAAGGTTATGTTTACATGCACTTCCCGCGGTCTGCTGTCGTCCGATCCGGTTCGGAATTTGTACAAGAACGTAGAAATGTACCAAGAGTTCATTCCTTCTTGTTTCATTACTTAAATTTCAAATGGGTAGCAGCAGGAGCAAAATTCTCCCATTACCCCAGTCTCTCTTTACCCGGTTCTCCCCTAGGTATGGTCATAGTGGGTGCCTAGGCACAGGGACTCGAGGTGAGCTATAAGTTTGATTTCAAAGAGGGGCCTTGAGGTGAGCTCTCTCTAAGCTCGGTTTCCACGATCGAAATGAGCGCATCGAAATGGGTCATCCATGCAACTACTGAGAGGTGCCGATCAAAATTCATAGGTGCCTCTAAGTTTGTCTTACTTTTTTCTTTTTTTTAAATATTTGTTTGGGGGGGGGGCGAAGTTTCTTTATACCTTGGACAAGTGCGTAACACCTGCCACGCTTAGGAGGCGGGCCTCTCCTCATATAAAAGGGGAAAGTTTAGGAGAGGCGCTGAAGGGCCTCCTATGATATTCTTCGAAAAATTGGCCTCTTCTCATATAAAAGAGGAAAGTTTATAAGAGACGCTGAAGGACCTCCTATGATATTCTTCGAAAAATTGGCCTCTTCTCATATAAAAGGGGAAAGTTTATAAGGGGCGCTGAAGGGCCTCCTATGATATTCTTCGAAAAATTGGCCTATTCTCATATAAAAGGGGAAATTTTAGAAGGGGCGCTGAAGGGCCTCTCCTATGATATTCTTCGAAAAATTGGCCTCTTCTCATATAAAAGGGGAAAGTTTAGAAGGGGCGCTGAAGGGCCTCCTATGATATTCTTTGAAAAAATCCAGGGGGAGTTCCGGTGGGGCCATAAAAATTATGTCATAATGACTCATAGCGGAGCCCTCTTCGTTAGAGGGCGATGGCCCTCTGGTTAGGGCCAGTCCGCCTCTGGGAGGGGGTAGCGGTAGCGCCCTCTCCCTTGTGTTTTTTTTGAAGGCCTCGATAACTTTCCCGCTTTTTTTTTAAATTTATCCGGAAGCGAAGAGTAATTGCGCCTCCGTTCCCATGCGAGCGGGAAAAAACTGAAAATTTCGGAGCCAGCGTCCCCTCCCCCCTTCATGACACCACTGAAGCAGGATATTACAGGGTATCTTATGACAAAAAGTAGAGGCACCACTTAATTTTGATCGGCAACACGATCGCATCGTCGCATCGGGGACCCAATTCGACGAGCTCGTGTCGACCGTGGAAACCCAGCGCCACGCCCTTGACACACGTTCGAAGTGAAACTTCGAAGTGGTGGCTGCTCAGCCGAGTCTCGACATGGATCCCATCAAAGCAGAGCGTCCCGCGCTCTGCTTCGGCAGACCCATGCCGACACCAGGCCAGACAGCCACCACTTCGGAGCGTCACTTGGAACGTGTATCCGGGGCTTAGGCCCCAGGATAGTTCCGCTGTCGCCGCGACTTGCTCTCGCGGTCGTAGCGCCGCAACAACGATCGCCACTCGGCCAGCTCCGGCGAGGGGTCCGTCCGCAGATCGCGCCCGGACCTGCGGGCTCCGACCCTGTGACGGTGCCTGAAACCCTAGGAATCGACCGCCGCATGGACACAGGTTACCCGAGGCAATCGTTACACGAGCGAGTCTCGAAGGGATCCCCGTCCGAGTGGAGCGCACCACCGCTCACCAATGAGCACCGGTGAGCGTTGATGACCTCCACTGGGACAGGGGTCCGATCGGACCCATGCTCGTGTAACGAGAGCCTTGAAGTTAACGGTGAGTCCACGCGGTTCGTCTGACCGTCGGATGAGCGATACGTCGAACAACCTCCCAGACGCTCTGTCCGGAGACCGAGCGTCCGGCGGACTGCTCGACGGAGCGCTCGTCCGACCGTCGGGCGAACTGTGTGGACGCACCTGCGTGAGAAAAACTATATTAAATTAAATTAAAGAGCAAATAAAATGTAAACAAAATATACTTACCTGTGTTACTTACCTTCTTACCTAAAGATGGGAGAGAAAAATTATATTAAATTAAAGAAAATAAACAAAATATACTCACCTAAGTTACTTACCTTGTTACCTAAAGATGAGAGGGAAGCAAGAGAAGTTGGAAGAGCAAGAAGCATGCAAAGATAGAAATAATGTAGGAGCTGAAGGCATGAAGTATTTGAGGATATAAGTTTTGAAGGAGCTGGAGTTAAGAAGTATTTATGGATAGAAGTTAGGAAGGAGCTGAAGGCAAGAGGTATTGATGGATAGAGATGATGAAGGAACTGAAGGCAAGGGAATGTGAATGGATAGAGATGATAGAGGAGATGATAACATAACATAACATAACCTAACCTAACCTAACCTTACTCGAGGTAAGAAGTGTGAATGGTTAGAGATGATTTTCAGAGGATTATCATAATTTGCTGCAAAAATAATCCTAATGCCTGCCAAGTGAGTGTTAAGAAGAGGGAGGAGAGGGAATCTTTTAGAGAGTCGTCCTCGTTCTAAATGACGGTCAGGGAATTAATCATTAAAATTATCTTTGCTTACGTCGAGTAAAAAACATCCGATCCTTCCTCTCATGTTGAAAAAATTTTGCAAACATTTTTGAACTAGGTCATTCAAATGAGTAATCTAATCATTTGAACAAGCAAATACCTATAACCCTAACTTAATATCGGTTGTACCACACATTGATCATTGATGTATTTTGTATCATTGATGCTGTGTTTTCATAACTTGAAAACAATTAGATACGAAGATGAATGTCACTTGAAATTCAGATTTGAACTGCATTTGGCAATAAGGAACTAATAGTTCAGGATTAGAGGTAAAAACATCTATGTGCATAGGGGAACCAGTGATACATATACTGATTCTGAAATAATCCAGAAATTGTAGTTCCTACTTGCAAAATGTGGGCCATTTCGGGAGTAGATGCTCCATAAAGAGCCGCTCAATTATTGCGTACGCTACATTCCATGACCGCCATATTTTGTGTCAGAACGACATGCAATGAATCGCATCGATTAGTTCTCATCTATTCAGCCACTTGTCATTTTTATCGAATTTTGAGAACGCATTTCTGTTGTCCCGAGACCGGAGAAATCACTCGCCAAAGACAAACTAATTCAGCGTAATAAAGGCAGAGTTTTATTAGAGGGAAAAATATCGAATTCGAGAGCAGAAAACTCGCATTCGATACAGCTAACTTTATTACGTTGCATTTGCTTGTCAAATGTTTAAGTGAATTCTTTAGTCTCGTGACAACAGAAACGCAATTTCAAAATTCGATAAACATGACAAATAACTGAGAACATGGAACTGATGGATGGGACATATGGCATGTTGTTCTGCCACAAAATATAGCGGTCATCAAGTCACCCTACATATTATGTGGGAAAAGGGTGGATCTATCCTTGCGCTTTCAGGCGTTACGGAGCAGGGAGGGGGGGGGGCTGTCCAGTCTTACGAAAGCTTCGTATCTCAAATTAATAAAATATTACAGCACTTACTGAGTCGGAAATTTTTCTGTTAGAAACTCTCATCTCATCCAATCTCAAATGGAAAAAAACATTATTATTCAACACAGGTAAGTCTCTTTGGGTTATCTCCGTTACTTTCTAGGAAATGGGAGCGGGGGCTGGTCAATCTTACATACTTCAAAGAGGGNGGAGAGGCTATCGAGTCCAGTACTACGCAAGCTTCTCATCTCAAATTAATAAAATATTAAAATATTACAGCCTTTCGCTGGTCGGAAATTTTTCTATTGAAAACTCTCATCTCAAATGGAAAAAAAACAATTTCATTCAACTATTCATCTCAAATTGATAAAATATTAAAATATTACAGCCTTTCGCTGGTCAGAAATTTTTCGATTAAAAACTCTCATCTCAAATGGAAAAAAACAATATCATTCAACTATTCATCTCAAATTACTTAATAAAATATTAAAATATTACAGCCTTTCGATGGTCAGAAATTTTTCGATTAAAAACTCTCATCTCAAATGGAAAAAAACAATATCATTCAACTGTTAAATAATCCTCTTCCGGTTATCTCCTTTACTTCCTAAAAATTTAAAGGGGGGGGGGACTGCCTGGTCATTCTTACATATTTCAAGGGGGGGGGGGGCTTGGCCAATTTAGCGTGGTTCAAAAAGGAGGAGGTGAGAAGATCAAAGAGTCGGCCAAAATGTCTTGCTGCGTGATACTTGAGCGGCTCCTAACTGTATAAAAAAAAAAAGAGGGAAGCAATAAAGAAAAGGAAACGCAGTATTCAGTCGAAAATCACTGCAAAATCCCAGGAAAAGCGAAACACCTGCGGCGAACACACGTCTCTCAAGGAGGAATCGTTTTACGCGGGAAAGGAGGCATGGCCCGGGCCGGGGAAGGAGGGGGGGAGTTCGTAGAATGATCATAGTTTCAGACGACTGAGGGGGAAAAAGTTGGAATCAACGAAGGGTTACTATCATAAGTAATCTGCTCCGTGAAATCATTCAGGAATGATTTCGGTGGAAGAAGCTGAGGCTTGCGACTGACTGTCGCCATAGGAGAGTCTGTTGGTGGCGCGGCGAGACAACATCCTGCTGAAAGGGACGGAACGTAGCCACCCAAAGTACGCTTATCTCTCTTCATTTCCCCGGTTTTCTTCACAGCTCTGTCAATGCGCCCCCCTCCCTCCCGGTCACTCTCTCACTATCTACCTCCTCGAGCATCTTTTCTCTGGCGGACTGAAATTGCGCGGCAAATCTGACTAGACCCTCGGTTCTCAGAATTCTCTACCTGATGAGATAGATAAATCGGCTTACGGCCGATTGATCGGACGTTGCTAATTGACCAAATAATTTCTGAATAATTTCTACCCAACTCAGTGGCGGGGGGTCCTTCCTCAAGAAAAGTGAATCGACTGATAAATTGGACTGCATTTTGCAATTAGGAACTATAAATTCTAGCCCGGTTTAAAAACAATGTATGTACCATTAGTTTCCCTGTGCACACACGTGTTTTTTCAGAAGAGCCAGAATTTATAGCTCCAAATTGCAAAATGCAGTCAAATTTAAACTTAGGCTTCATTGTTGCACAAAATTCCTGGTAATTTTATTTCCCAATATAAAGCCACTACGAGGCGACAAGTAGGAAAATTTGGCACCTACTCTGACGTGCTAAAGAAGAACGCCGTATGAGCCTTCAGTCATTGCCAAATTTCATTTAACAACTCACGAAATATCGGGAAATTTTAGATAGTCTTCCTCCAGTTTTGTAAAAAATTTCGATTCAAATTTGATTACTTAAAGCCTCTGAAAATTTCATAGAAAAATATTCACAACTTTTCTCAAGAATAAATATTTACTGAGAGGAAATTAGGCAACATTCGAATGCTCATATGACGTTGTTCCTTAGAGCGGAAATACTGCAAAAGGCGTGGAGCAAACTGAAGGATAGGAATGCCAATATGTATCGAAGGGGCGAGAGCCAGAGGGACTTAATCTCATAGCAACGTTGCTGAATTCATTTTAAAATTTGTGGTGAATTGATATCATGATAGGACTAAAATTTAAGGAAAAAAAACCACATTCACATGATTAAAGTAGTTAGGTAGTTTAAGTGAAAATTTGCAACATGTCGATACAATCAAGTTCCAACGTTTAAGTCTCAAATATATGGGTGTTCGCTTTCTCTCTCTCGTACATCGATTCTAAGTACTTCTTCTCTCTAAAATTTTGTCTGTTGGACCCTTCCCAGGGTAAAAGGACGCTTGAAGTGGTTTTTAAAAAAATAAATCTCAGATATGTGGATGTTTGCTCTCTCTCTTCTTCACGTACATCTATCCTTCTTCTTCTCTCTTCCTTACACCTATCCTTCTTCTCTCTTCATCCTTACATCAATTCTTCTTCTCTCTTCATTCTTACATCTGTCTTTCTTGTTCTCTCTTTCTCAAATCTATCCTTCTCCTCTTTAAATCTGTCCTTTTTCTTCTCTCTTCAATTTTGTCCATTAGACACTTCCCAGGGAAAAAGGACACTCTAAATAGTTGAAAAAAAAATAAAAACAAGAAGTCCCTCTGGCTTTTACCCCTGGCTCCGGGAAGGGGGGGGAGGTGTCTTTCTAGATTTTAAAAATTGATACGTTTTGTAATCTTTGCGAAATCTCAAATTTCTAGTCGTTCAATCGAGTAATTCTCAAATAATAAATCAGAGCGTGATGGGCAGAGAGGAGCAAAAATTGTATTCTAACTAGACGCTACTTGTAAGTATCCTCTTGAAAAATTAGAACTGAAATAGGAAAGGTACTTAGAAACAACATGAAACTCTTGAGGAGAAAATATGATACAAATGAAAACATTGTAGCTCACACTATGACCTGCATTGATGACTTCATTAAACAAATTTTCATTAGAGTTATTAAGAGAGAGGGAGATGGACTATTGGGGGATTTTTCGTGAAGATTCACTTCGATTCAGAACACACAAATAGAGTAAAAACTGTAGGATAAAATTTAAAAAAAAATCAAAACCTCCCTCTCCTAACACTCACCAGCAGTCTTCAAATTTAGAAATAACTACCTAGCTCCTGCTCATTCGAGGAATTTTGGAAAAGAAAACTATGAACAGACAGCAAATAATAACTGAAAACATGTAGATAATTTGACGTATTAATATAATCAAAAGGAACAACATCCACTCTTATATGAGCCCTAAGATCCACAAGAGTACCTGTAAATGCACGACGTAGCTCATGTCCGAGTTCCTCCTGAATAAAATGTATCCAGTGAAAGAAAAATTAATAGATAAATGATACAGAATTGTGATCACAATTCGACAAATACCTTAAACTAGAGGTGACTGAAATTTCTAGACAACTAAAGCCGACTTTTCATTTCCTCTTTGGGATACAACACCGCACTCTTTGAGTGCACAACCCAAAAACCATAAATCAAAAATCAGTGTAGAGAAACGCAACATGTTATGACAGAATTGAAATCAGAATAGAATAAATAATTTATGTTTTCAGACCTGACCAGAGAGCCTCACCAACCAGACGAAGATAGCTTAATTGGGCAGAATATTCCAGAAAAATCATCGACACAACTCCCGAGACTCGTCCCACTAGATGAAAAACAGGACACACAAAACGCACGATCACTGAATCACGGTTTCACACGACGCGAAAACACAAGTACAATCGAATCCGAAAACGCGAGAACCGAAACTGTCCGCGACCATCGAAAGGAATCGTTGAATTCCTCGAAACCACCGCGAAAAGTTCACACATATCTATCAGACGAATTACGAGAGAACCGAAACCGATGAAATGAAAATGCGAGACAAATAGAAATGTCTGAGCTTTGAGCAAGGGCGCACAGAACCTCGGAGGTTCAAAAATCCACGCGGTTCAACTCGAACGTAACACCAGCAGGCAAATTCTCGTCACTCAGCCGAACACAGTATGGATCACAAGAAAGAAAAACCTAGATCTTAGCGGTTTTCTTTTGAATGAGAAGGCAACCAATTGTCGAATCCGAAATCAAGTCCACGAAAACATTCGACACAAAATCGAGAGAGGGCCACACGCGTAGTGCGAAACGAAATCACTCCAACCGATGAGAGGAAAACCGCGTCCACGCCGTTTTCGATACTCCCGAATCTAGAGTATCTCCATTTTCGAGAATGGTCCTCATTGAATTCGAATCAGTCCACGGAAACTTTGAACGAATGTTCGCGAGAAGTTCACTTGCACAACGCGAGAACGAATAACTTCAACCGATCAGACGAGAGGCAGGAAGGATACGTTTGCAGCCATCTTTGATTCTTCACCCTTGCCGAGTGCAAATTAGAGTACCTGTATAGCGAGAGTATGGACAGATCGCTTCATGGAGGGCTTAGGGCCCAAAAGTGCAGCCACCCTTCTAACCAACTTCTAACGCACAAAATTTCACTGCCAGTCTGCAGATTCCAATTCTAACCATGATGGCAAAGAATGTACAGAAATGAGCGTTCTTCCGCGAAATTGAGTAAATGTATGCAAAAACTGAGTCAAACACGTGCTTAATAAACGACAGTTCGTAACAATAGTATTAGTAAATCGTTCTGGATAATGGAAATTCATAGGTTGGCTGCATTTCTGGGCCCTAACTTTATTCGCAGAAGCATCGGTGAAGGCTTGATGGATTTTCGGAGTTTCACATCTGTCCATACTCTCGCTATACAGGTACTCTAGTGCAAATTGGTCGTAAGGTTCACAAAATCTTCGAAGAAACGATAGAAACTTGCACTGATATTAAGGCAATCGTCACTCGTAAGACAGGAGCACTGCTTGAATGAAATTAATGACCGACATTATTAAAAGGAAAGCGAGTGGAGACAGAACAATATACCACGGACCGGACGTGACAGGCGTGAACCTCGCAGGTGCTCCGTTTTTGGGAAACTAAACTGGCCGGCGGGCGCTCTTGAGGTGGATGGCTCGAGGCAGGGCTCGCCCCCCACCCCGCTACTATCGCTTCTGTCTGACGCGCCTCTCCCCTGATTCGGTCTCTCGAATTTTCTTCCCGCCAATTTTGAGCGTCTGTCTGAAAGAACGAGAAAGCTTCTCGCTCGCACACAAACACACACACCAACACCCTGCCTAACAGGATGAGATTTGTCCATTTGCCACTGTTGCCAAATCTACCAGCGAACACCTTGGAACTCTACTCCTCAACTCTGGAGTTTCAGCGATTTTTTTTAATAGGACGCCTATACTGCCGTGCCAAGAAAGAACGCCGTATGAACATTCGAGGGTTGCCAAATTTCCTCCAATAAAATGTTGATTCATGAGGAAAATTATGAATTTTTTTTCCTTGAAATTTTCTATAGTTTTAGATCAAATTACAAACAAAATTATCTGAGAAATCGTTAGACAAATATTCAAAAATTGTCCTGGATATTAGACATTTGTCAGGAGAAATTTTGCAACGCCTAAAGGCTCATACGGCGTTTTTTCTTAGCACGGCAGTATTGGAAGGAAGCCTTATCACGTATTTCTTTTCGACGGTGTTTGTCCGCAACCACATATCTCGGTTTACGACGTTGCAGACTTCCTATCAAACTTTATTTTTTAAATGAAAAACTGCTCCAAGTCAATTCTTGAAAACCTCCGTGATTGTTTTAACTTTGCGAAGAAAATTCTGCGGAAAATTCAAGAAATGATGTCGATTTGTTCTCCCTAAAAAAATAATAAAATAAAATAGGAGCGGTGATTTTCAAACACCACCAACGAAATACGTGGTTGCGGACTTACACTGTCGATTTATGCTTTTAGGTTTATGCTACATACCTCAAATCATGCAGTATTTGCGGATCACATTAAACGAAAAGGATCCAACTCGATCACGGTGTTGTAAAATCTTGCATTCTCATCTTTATCTGAATTTTTTTCTTGCCAAGTTGCCAAGTAATGTTTAATTTTAAAGGAAAGCTATCGTGAAAATTTTACTATGGTAAAAAAATCGATTCCCAGTGGGTAACCACATATCGACGGTGTAAATCGGCAATCACATAAATCGGTTTGCGACGTCGCAGACTTGGAATTGGAAAGTTGGCAGTTTCGAAAACGCCTTCAATTTCGGCGCAATACCTCCCGCATTCCGGAAGGTATGAATAGTTGTATCGTCGCGCCTTAGCATTGCGATGGCAGATTTATATTGCAGTAGCCTCCACCGCTGGCGTTGTCGGTTGTCTTTCGCCGCTACTGGAGTTTTGACCGCATAGTTTAGGTGTAATCAAGCTACAGGATTGTATTAAGGCAGATGGCTAATTTCTAAAGAATAATTAAAATTAAGAAAGCGGTAAGAAATATAACTAAATAACAGGAACTCAAATCTACAATCAACTTAAAGGTACCGAAACAGCATACTAAATTTTCCTGATTCAGAGGTACTGAATTTTTTGGAAAGGCACCGAGACAGTGCTATAAATGTACTTATTCTTTGCCAGCCAGTGTATGTAGCCACCCTATTGATGTGACACGAGAAATTCGATTTGGAAAGTTGGCAATTTCGAAAACGCCTTCAATTTCGGCGCGATACCTCCCGCATTCCGGAGAGTAAGAATAGTTGTATCGTCGCGCCTAAGCATTGCGACGGAGGATTAATATAGAAGTATAGCCTGCACTGCTGGCGTTGTCGGTTTCCCTTTACCAGTTTTGCAGTTTTGACCGCATAGTTGTAAGTGTGGTCAAGCTAGGATTGTATTTAGCAAATCGACGGTGTAACTCGGCAATCACATAACTCGGTTTGTGACGTCACAGACACAGACTTCCTGTCATTCTTTATTTTTTAAACGGAGAACTACTCAACAGCAATTCTTTAAAACTTCCGTGATATTTCTTCTCTGTGCGAAGAAAATTCTGCATAAACTTCAAGGAATGACGTCAATTTGTTCGCTTTCAAAAAAATAACACAGAGGCGAAGATTTTCAGACACCGCAAACGAGTTATGTGATTGCCGACTTACACCGTCGATATCTCCGTTTGCAACGTTGCAGACTTCCTGTCATACTTTATATTTTCATCGAAAAACCAGGCAACTTAATATCTTGAAAACTTCCTTCGATTTCTCTCCTCTATTAACAGAATGCTCTGCAGAAATTTCAAATTACATAGTTGACTTACTTCTCTTCGAAAAAATAAAATAAAAGCAGGAATTTTGAAGCACCACCATGGAGGTAGGTGGTTTCGCATTTGAGCCATCGATATATTCACCATTTTTGCACGATTTTGAAAATACTGAAGCGAGATTGCTCCCCTCGGTTAAATGCAGTTTATATATATATATATATATATATATATATATATATATATATATATATATATATATATATATATATTATAGGTGTCCTTAAAAACTACAGGAACTTCCTGCATAAGTTATTTTTTTACATGAAACAAAATTAAACCTCATTCTCCGAAAACTATCAGGAAGTTGATTTTACCACTCGGTGAAAAATAATCTATGAAAGTCTGAAGCAATAGCTTTGGTTTGTTCTCCTTGATAAAATAAATTCGAGGCGGACATTTTGAAACACCGCAAATGAGGAGTACATGCCTGCAAATTCATCGTCGAAATGCTGTAGGTTTCAGTGATTTGCCATGGTTTTTGTTAAGGGGTCGTTTATAAAAAACGTATAGCGCTGGTTTCAGGTGCGTTTTGAGGGAGGGGATTCAGGGCACGTTACATAATGTTTTTACATGTTGTTCTTACATAATTTTTTTCTCTCTCATTTTAAAGAGAATTATTTCCTCTCTGTGTCTTTCCATATTGTTTGGTTATATCTCATTTTAATTTGTTTGGAATTGTTTTATTTGCTGCATTACATATCCTCCTACATTTTTCTTAGAATTTTATGATTGAAAAATGCTTCGACCACGTATTTTGCCTTTAATCCCCCCCCCCTCCTCCTCCGACTCCACTTGGACACGGAAATGTCAGATTTTGAGTGTTCAGTTGATCCATGAGATGAATTGAATTTAACTCCCATAAAAGATTGTATTCTTGAATCATTCCAATTTTTTTCCTTTTGTTGAGTATTTCATTCGCTGGAAAAAAGGCTCTTGGATCCAGAGTCCAGACTCTTAAACAAATTGACAAGAAAAAATACTCTCGATTTGGAGATTCAATCGGATTTTTGCTTGAATCAATAGGGTGTCCGCTCGGATTATAAAGAGGCTTGGCTCTCTGTTCAAGCACAAATCCGATTTAAACAAGCACAAACAAAGTCCTTTTTCTCGTCAAATTTTTTAAGAGTCAGGACTTCGGATCTATGAGACTTTTTATTTCCAGTGTTCATCACTAGGGGGTACATCCTGTGACCGCTTCGCATTTGAAGGCGTTTTCAAATCAGCCAAGTTCCGATACCCGGAATATCGTTTTGCAAAGTTCCTATTATTATGTTTTATTCCGTACCACTTGTTTATTTTTAATCCTACTATAAAAACCACCCATTTGCTGACTACAATTCTAGCTGGAGCGTACTTCAGCTGTGCATTCACCACACTGCAAAAATGTCAAAGGAAATCGACAAGCCCAGCGTTCATGAAGGCTACTTCCATTTTAATCTTCCGTAGCAATTCTAAGGCGCAATGATACAACTATTGGAACTCTCCCGAATGCGTGAGGTATCAGGCCGCAATTGAAGGCGTTTTCAAATCAGCCAAGTTTCGATATCAGGTTTGTAGTCTCGCAAGAAATTGGAGCACAAAATGAATAGAATGACTGATTTTACGAGCTAATGCAACTCAACAAATCTGTGTTTTATTTGACTGAAGCGTTAGAAAACAGTTCGGTCAGAAAGAGCCTTATGCAAAAACGGCCAAATCCCCTATTCGCCTTCAAATGCGGAGTGATACCTCACGCATTCCGGAGAGTTCAAATAGTTGTATCATTGCGCCTTAGAATTGCTACAGAAGATTACAATTTAAATAGCCTCCATGCACGCTGGGCTTGTCAATTTCCTTTGACATTTTTGCAGTCATGAATGCATAGCTTAAGTGCGCTTCAGCTAGAATTGTAGTCAGCAAATGGGTGGTTTTTATACTAGGATTAAAAATAAACAAGTGGTACGGAATAAAACATAATAATAGGAACTTTTCTAACCCCCCCCCCAAGTGCTTTGCGCTTCAGGCGTTATGCGTCATACGCGTTGCCCTTATGACTTTCGTCATAGAGTATGATTTGTTTTTATTTTTTAGTGTTTTATTTTGAGGATGGATTTCACCCCTTTAATTTTTCTCGCACCAATTGATACTTATTGATATTTCGCTCCGGATTTGAATTCCAAACTTCCCGCTTTGCGAATCGTTTTTTTCGCGATCTTTTAAAGAGGAAATAAGTGAAGTTTTTTCTAGTTTAAACCTATTAAAAGCACCAAAATAGCTGCCTCGAAAGAGCGAGATTTGTCGTGTCTAAAGAATAAAAAATCAGAGTTGACTAAGTGCCGCCGTGACTGCGCAAAAATTGACGTCATTCTCGGCATAACAGCATTATATTCAGCAGCATCTATCCTCCCGCTGTGTTATCGTTACCGAGAGATGGAGTACCAGCGAAACTTTCGAAAAAGAATTCCATTCAAAATTCGGCTGACATGTTTTAAATGCACGGGAAAAACGGGTTTAGGGTCGGGACCTGCGGCGCAGGGCCCGGTGGTCCCTGGCGGAGAAACTCGTGTATCCTGTAAATTTTTATGTTTTTAATTTTTGACTTTTGAAATTACACACTGGTCGTGTGAAGTGATTCGTGAACTCTCAACGCTCGATGAAGTGGATTGCATTTTGCAAAAAGGAACCACTAGCATTGCAATGATGCTAAGATTGTGCAACTTCATCTTTTGCAATAAAATTGCGGAAATCGTGAAAAACTACGAAATTTAGATGGTAATTTTTGTCTTAAATTTACAGTTTTTAGCGAGTAAAATAGAAACTATTAATGGATAATCGGGTTTTTCCTCCAAGACAAAAGAAGTTGCACAATCTTAGCAACATTGCAATCCTAGTGGTTCCTTTTTGCAAAATGCAATCCAAGTGTAATAATGAAAGGCGGGTCGTGTGCCATGCGCGCTGCGGACGGCAATTTCAAGTCAGACAGATGCTTTGCAGTGCCCTAAAATTGGATGAATTTCTGCCAAACATAATTATGTGCGTTAAGACATGAGCCCCGAGACCCATAAAAATATATGCATAACAGGGCTCACGTCATAATACACTTAGTTTCGTTTGACAGAAATATGTCCAATTTGGTCGGTGGGCGCGGACGTTCTATTGAACTTGGAGCAACTATTTAAACTCCCCGGAGATCAAATTGCATACTCAACGAAATGAAGGAGCTTCAAATGTTTGCGCTTGCGGTGTAAGCGGGTGGTTGAAATGGACAAACGAGATAGGTGTAATTGTCTTATTAACGGTAACCCACGGGAGACCCTATGGTTAGTCCATAGTTTTCTCCCTTGGTCTGCAAGAGCCACTTGTTTCAACCGATAGGATGGCTCCATACTTCTTATGCCTTCTTTGTCTATCAATTTGTCTATTTGTCGATTTGTCTATCAATTTCAACAACCAGCCCGCTGCAGTACAAAATCTCTGCGATCCAATCCCTCGATCCTAGGAATGCAACTGCACAGATCGGAAATGATGTACACACTCTGCCGTCCACAGCAAGAACGCCGTAACTCCACTTAAAATGATTTCCTGTTTTCCAGCAGGTACTGCTCCACTACAAGAAAATTCAATGGGCCTGTTGCATGCAAGAGATACAGCCCCGCGAATAGACTTTTTAGAGGTCAAATGACACGAAAATTACAATGGTCACATTAAAAGTCTGAAATACACTCCTTTCTGCGCAATTTGCGTTGTTAGGAACGCGCTTTTTCAAATTTCCCGCGTCTGGGGGCAGTTTTCTAATCACCGGAAACGAGCAAACGGCGGGCTCGGTGATTTCCGGAAGATGCCGAGTCGTTGTTGTTGTTGTTATTTTTTCCTTCAGTTTGTTTACAAACCCAACGTGATCTCTTATAGTGGTCCATATACGCTTTATGCGGTAACCAAATCGACCAACTTTTAAATATCCAACGCAATCCTTCTACATTTCATTTCACGATATCACGAGCTCCGATTTTTAGGTTATGGTGTCAGTTTTAGTGGACCGGAAATAGCCGTGAGTTGCCGTTAATTGTTTCCGTTTGAAAACTGCCCCCAGACGCGGGAAAATTTGAAAAAGCGCGCTCCTAACTACGCAAATTGCGCAGTAAGGAGTGTATTTCTGACTTTTTTAACGTGACCATCGTAATTTTCGTGTCAATTAACCTCTAAAAAGTCTATTCGCACGGCTGTATCTCTTGCATGCAACAGGCCAATTGCCACAAGGCTTCATTTCTTCATTTTTAGTTCCTGACGGTGTGGCGGAATTGTATTGAAAAAGTAAAGGATGAATATGTAGTGGTTAGGTTTCCTGTAAAACAGCATTTTGTCCGAAAAAGATTGAAAAAATGTTGAATAAAGATACGGCGTTTTTACTTCGGACGGTAGCTCTGTGGTCCATGTTGGGTCCGGCCTGTTGTCCAGGCAAATAAGAAAAAGAGCCTGCAAAAATCCCGCGTAGCAATTGTTACATTGATTCCTACGTAATTTTTGACGCTGAATTCGAATTACAACTTTGCACCACAAAATTCGGACCGGAAAGTTGCCAAATTTGGCAAAAATGGCCTAAAATGGGCCTAAATTGATCGGACGATAAAATTAGTTATTTTCAAAAATGAAACTCGTTAAATTTCCTACAAATAAGTTCCGATACGTTTCTTTTTGCTCAAGGCATAATCAAGCGCGCTGGCGGGCTCCGAACTTTGAAAAATGAGCGAAAATTGCGTTTCCGCGGTTTTTGCCCGATGTCTCCTGTAACAATCGTCCGACGAGTAATTTCTGGACAAATTAAGTGAAGGTGATAAAATTTACACTTAGCGAAATGAATTGATGTAAATAATAACGAACTCAACACATTACAGTATGCGCAATTTTCGCACATTTTACAAAATTCGGAGTCAGCTAGCGCGCTTCATTCTACCTTGAGCAAAAAAAAGTATAGGAACTTTTTTATAGGAAATTTAACGATCTTTATTCCTGAAAACAACTAATTTTATAGTCAGATCAATTTTTGCCAAGTTCCAGACCATCACCCGGAAAAAAGACCGATTTCAGGCCATTTTTGCCAAATTTGGCAACTTTCCGGTCCGAATTTTTTGGTGCAAAGTTGCAATTCGGATTTAGCGTCAAAAATTACGTAGGAATTAACGAAAACATTGCTACCCGGGATTTTTGCAGGCTATGGTCCCTTTTCTGGCTTAATTGCCTGGACTAATGAGAAATAATGAAATTTCAACGACTAAGGCGCGCACCGCGTGCCGTTGTAAACGCGCAATGCGTGAAGTATTTCTGTAGTCTTGCAGGCGCCAACATGCGTTATTCACGCCGCGCCGCGCGTCGACCGCAACAAGCGGCGCGATCAATTCGATCAAAGAGACAGCTGGTCAAAAATTGATCAGTTGGTCAGTCAAATACACCTGGGCTCTGAGAGATCATGACCGGAAATCACTTAAAAACTAGGGAAAGCTGAAGCTCTGAGGGCTGACGAGAGATTGAACTTGTTCCTTTGAAACAATCCATGTTGCACAGAACTGATAATACTATCAGCTTTAATCTTGACTATAAACTTTAGGAATGGGGAGAAAGATGTGGTGTGATGGGCAGACATAAGATATCACGAGGGCAATGCCTTCACATAACTATACTAAAATTAAACCTTGTTTACCACCCATTAAGACATAAAAGAAAATTTCGTAGCAAAGCAGTTTCGTAGCATTTTCGTAGCAAAGCTCGCGCATGTAGCAAATCCATGGAATAACAGGTAGTGTACTCTCGGTGAAAGAACATAAATAACCAGGTTTTTTTTATTATTATTCCAACTAATTAATTAGGTACATTTATGTTACATTTTGGTTTCTTTTTTTGAGTTTTAGACTCAAATAAATTTTATAAACTACGGCTTCTATTTGTAAATTTAACACTCTATTTATTTTTCTACAGTTCTTGAAACTGCATGGGTTTTTACTTGAATGGATTCTTCAAACACTTCAATAACGATCCACGTAGAAAATTTGAGGTGCCTGGTGAAACAGTTTTTATTTTATGAAGTGTTAAGTTCCACACCGAAAAAAGTAATATGCTGTTTTAGCACCTAGAATGTCAAAAATGTGTCTGGTGATCCCAATATGCTGCCTTTACTGCCCTCGCAGTTAACTTTACATCCTAAGAATGCTAAATCAACTGCGTGGGCAATCAAGGCAGCATCGTAGGATCGCCAGACACATTTTTGACATCCTAGGTGCTAAAACAGCATACCATTCTTTTCAGTGCAAAAATCTAAAATTAGAATAATTTTTTTTTTAACTCCAATGAGTACCAGTACAAAACTGAGGGGGAGAGTGTTCAGCTCTGGCAGTTTGCATTGGAATATTATGTTGAGGTTACGCCGAGAGATCTTTAACGATTTGGGTCTTTTTTTTTAACTCTAGTTGTAAATTTTTGAATTTTTCGGCTCTGATTTCCCTGCGAAATGATGTTGACCCAGTACTTTTTCCCCCGCCTTGTTACATACAGTTTCGATCAATATTTTTAGCTTAATTTCTCGTTTATAGATTCGTACAGCATAACCCTAAAAATCCTTTCAGACCGGATCAATAAATTTGGAAACACTATTTGAGATTTTAACGTGTATATGCTCGGAAAAATAGATACGACAACATGCGGCGAAGACTGTAACTGTAAGAGCTCAATTGTTATCATGTTTGCCTATACGCGGATTTGAAGGCGTTTTGAACACTTCATAATTTTAGAATGTGTAACCTGAGGATCGGAGATGTGACTTAATGTTTAGGTCCAAATGCAATAACAAATATAGCTTCTCTAACTTTAAAGAAGCGTTTTGGGAGCTTACTTTTTTTCATAAAAAAGGCCTCCTCAACATTAGAAATTTATTGTTGCTTCAATAAGGAGTCAAGGAAGTTTGCCCAATCGATGCAAATTAAACTCCCCATTTTCTAAACTTGGTAAGCGACACAAGTGTAAGCGTGGCTAAGGTCGTGCCTTTTTTCCTCTCATGAATTTTTCAATTCAATTTTTTTTCATGAAAAATCAAATTTGAAATATCTATATGTACTGAAAGGTATGCCATAAACTCAGAAATGAGGCGTTATGATCAAAACTTGCAATTTCCAGTATTTGAATATTAAAAAAAGAAATGGTCATAACTTTCCTCGAGAGTAAATCTTTCATCCTGAAAAATTTTGCAACTTAAAAATATTCTTACGGCGTTTATCCTTGGCATCGCTGTAAACACTTTACGCGATGTTGTACAGTACATCCATTTTGAATTTTGAAATTCCTCACCTGAGGGTTGTGAAACAGTCTGTGTCCCATACTGTCATTCTCATCATATTAGGTTGTCCAACAACCTACCCTTGAACTTAAGAAGGTTATTGAAAAATGGAGGAGTCAGAACTTTTCAAAGGCACCTAACGACCTTACTAGTTTTTCAATAATTCTTTGTCTACGATTATAGTATAGTCTATATGACAACCACCCGTTTCAACCAATAGAGTTGCGCAATTATTCCTTTTGGGCCGTCTCTAAATTGCATAACACTATAGAGGGGATGAGGGTTGAGGAGACTGTTACGCCATTTTGTTTTTACATGTGAATGAGTAGAGACCTGCGTCACGAAAAGCGTAACAAGGGGTGGGGGGCTCAAAAATGTCAAAAAAGTGCGTTACGTAATTTAGAGACGTCCCTTTTTGTCTTATTTGTAAATCGTTTTGTCTATCAATTTCAATAATCAGCCCACTGGACCTCATCAATCAAAAGACTCCCCGTGACCCCACCAAACTACGCACATGTTATTGTTCCCATTTCCCACCGCGTGCTTTCAAAATCAAACAGAGCCGTCCTTTTCTCTGAAAAAAAGCAAGAAAAAAAAATCTCACCATTCTCACTTGACGCTCGCCTTAGGGGCACTGAACTGAGCGATCCCGTATAAAAATTCGAAATAAAAATGAAAGTTATTGGAGATAAAAGTTGCAGCTCGAATGACGTCAGTGCTACTGCAAGATCAGCATCATAACATATTTTCTTACAGAGTTCAAAACCTCAAACATAGATCACAAATCGCTCGGAAATGACGAGAGGAATAAGATTAAACAAGTTTTGTCAAATTGTCGTTGAAATATGAAAGGGAAGTAGCCGGAAGCCGTAGCTCAAATTGTAGGATTCTCCGTATATGATGTCAGGTAGTCAAATGAGGACTTATTGGAAAAGGGAGGGAAAAGGAGAGGACGGAAATGAGGAAGAGGGAGAAGGAGAAGAAGGAGCAGAAGAAGGAGCAGAAGGAGTAGAAGGAGAAGAAGGAGAAGAAGGAGAAGAAGGAGAAGAAGGAGAGTAAGGAGAAGAAGGAGAATAAGGGGAGTAAGGGGAGGAAGGGGAGGAAGGGGAGGAAGGGGAGGAAGGGGAGGAAGGGGAGGAAGGGGAGGAAGGAGAGGAAGGAGAAGAAGGAGAAGAAAGAGAAGGAAAAGAAGAAGGAGGAGCAGAAGAAGAAGGAGGAGGATCAGAAGATGGGAAAGATGCAAAAGGAGGAGGGAAAGAAGAAGAAGAGGATGCAGATAAACTTTGGGATCAATAAAAAGGAAGCAGATATACTGGAAGTTTTTAAGGTAAATGCTCATACAAGTGCTAGAAATCAATGAAATGTGAATTAAAAAACCGATAATTTTAATTAAGATATTTGACTCAACATCTTACTAAAAAGCTGGTGAATACTTTATAATTTACATCCAAAAAGGATTTTTTTCATCCACGCATTAAAAGGACGCATTAAGACGCCGGGCATGACTGTAATAAGCCTTTGAAATCTAAAGTTTCGTTGCGGCATGCCTACAAAAATTACAGGGTGGAGATGGAAATGACAGTCAAAAGGAAGAAGAAGAAAAAAATTCAGATCGAATCAGATTTCTGAAGACCGTGTGTAGTTCTGCGGATGAATCTAGATTAATACAAATAACTTGAGAATACAATAATGAGATCAAGCTAATTATAGATTCTGCATGATGCTAAAAAATAACTACGCATTTATTCTTCGGATATGGATGGTTTGTCGGTAATTTTCACGAGACGTTGATCATATGCGTCATTAGTCTGATACTTAATACGTTTTTCCTTTGTATAAATTATGTGAACTAAGCGTATTTTCACACTTAATTGATCAACACTCCAACATCCGAAACTCCCAGTCTTTGATATCAGTTCTGAAAATTGCTGGAAGGCGTCGAGCGATAAAATCGATTGTTGAATTGAATACTTTTTTCTCGTAGTTGACCTAACCTTTATTTCCTTGGTATACTTTTTCGTCAATGGCACATGTTACGCAAGTAGGATTTCCCTTTTTCTGTTCACGGAATCGGTGTCAATGCGCTCTGTAATGGGTTCATCGCTCAAACAGTTTTCAACCGGTTGAACTACACCGTTAAAGTCGTCGATTTATGGCACGATTGAATTTTCTTCTCCATAAACTGACTCACTAAGCTTCCGTTGATCATGAAACCAATTCAGTTCTCGGAAACTGTGACGTCTGCACGGATACAAATTGGACCACGTTAAGCAGAAAGGAACCATGCCGCATCAGCTATTGCCAAATTTCACCGGGAAATTTTATTTTTAACATGAAAACGGTTGTGAGGATTTTTTTTTGCAAATTTCCGTGAATTTTTAGCAGAGCACGAAGCAAATTCCTTAGAATTTTAAAAGGAATCAACACAAATGTTCTCTCGTGAAAAATTAAATTTCCCGGTTAAATTTGGCAGTAGCTGATATGGCTTAATTCCTTTCTGCTATACGCAGTCCAATAATCCACGGGAATCGTAAGCTGTGTGCAACAAACAGAATTGGACGGATAATGCCACCTATTTTTTTATTTTTTATTTTATTTTATTTTTATTACGATGAAATTTTTTAAATCCTTTTTTTAGTGACTGTCGTTCCCCTTACTTTTATCATTTCTCTCCTTATTCAATTCTCTCGCTTTGGGGTGCCGGCGGCATTGCCCCAGACGAAATCAATTCTTCATTCGACGTCCACGTAAGGACATTGATATCGTGGTGTGCTTTGCACTTTCCGATACATGATGATTTGCCATTTAAACCCATTGAAAAGGATCGATAAACAGGGTGTTCGCAACGAATCCCTTTATAATCGATTCTTTACTATAGCTTCAAATGGAGGAATATGGATAATCGATCATTCATGCCTCGCCACTGATATCGATGTTGTCCACCAAAATAACAGCTCGCAGTATCGTACTCATTTTCTCTCTTTTAGCAGCTAATTTCTAGGCGGAGGACTGAGGAGACTCCTTATCCTTTACATCTTAAGTAAGGATTTAACAAAATTGAGTCGCGATCGAGCATCGAAAATGGTCCGTACTGACCGAAACGCGTCTGCGGAAAAATAATTTAAAAAACGTGCAACTGAGTAAACAATTTAACCTTTTAAGTCATTTTCTTGTGCGGTAAAGCTCCACCAAAAGTATTTAACAAAATTTTTAACACAGCATCATTAACATCATGGATGGAAAAGAATAGTTACCTTCTCTTACAATGCTGCCGTGCTAAGGAAAAACGCCGTATAAACCTTCAGGCGTTGCCAAATCTCCATTTTTAAAACACGAATTTCCTGGTAAACTTATGAATATTTTTCTTCCAATTTTTCAGACAATTTCGTTTGCAATTTCGCCGAAAGTTCCTGAAAATTTCAAGGAAAAATATTCTCAACTTTACTAAAAAATGAACATCTTATTGAAGGAAATTTGGCAACTCTTTAATGCTCATACGGCGTTTTTCCTTAGCACGGCAAAAGGAGTACGGTGGATTTACACTTTTATGATTACAATATTTTGCGATAGCATAATCTTTAACTTTTACTATATTTAAAGAAAATTGCTTTCTTAGAAGTTCAAATTTTCACACGGAGAAAAAAATTTCGTGCATGGGACCCGAAGTTGAGGTCATACGGATCTCTGAATTTTTCGGATCACGCATCTAAAAACGTGAGGTCCAGTTGCTAAAGTTCGGGTCAGACATCTGAAGTAGGTACTTAAATATATACCGAAGAGTTTGGGTCACACATCTGAAGTAGAGTACCTGTATAGCGAGAGTATGGACAGATCACTTCATGGAGGGCTTAGGGCCCAAAAGTGCAGCCACCCTTCTAACCAACTTCTAACGCACAAAATTTCACTGCCAGTCTGTAGATTCCAATTCTAACGAAGATGGCTAAGAAAGTACATAAATGAGCGTTCTTCCACAAAAATAAGTAAATTTATGCAAAAACTAAGTCAAATACGTGCTATAGAAACGATGGTTCGTAACAATTGTTCTAATAAATCGCTCTGGATAATTGAAATTCATAGGTTGGCTGCATTTCTGGGCCCTAACTATATTCTCGGAGGCATCGGTGAAGGCCTGATGGATTTTCGGAGTTTCACATGTGTCGATACTCTCGCTATACAGGTATACTCTAATCTGAAGTACTCCGGTTTATACCGAAGTGCCTCGATGTCTGACCCAGCTCGACCTCAAGTTTTCGAATGCGTGATCAGAAAACTTCAGAGATCCATATGACCTCAACTACGGGTCCCATGCACGAAGTTTTTTTCTCCGTGCACCGATGCGATCTAGATTCGATCCTGGAGACGGGTGACTAGTTTTTAATGAGGTCACAAATTTTCGACACGAATATTTAGTCGATTGACATAGGGAAAACTAACACACACACACACACACACACACACAAAATCAACCAACAACTTGTGTTACTTGGTGATTTACTACTTATATTAACAAAAAATGTGTTTACTTTTTCTTATTTTATATCGACGGTGTAAGTCCGCAACCATGTATCTCGGTTTGCAACTTCGCAGACTTCCTGTCATACTTTTTTTTTTTTTTTTTTTTTTTTTTTTTTTTTTTTGGGAAAGTTTTTTAGGATTGGGCCGAGGTGGCTACCGCCACCTAGAATTTTTTGAATGGAAAACCACACAACAGAAATTCTTGAAAACTGCCGTGATTTTTCTTCTCAGTGCCAAGAAAATTCTGCAAGAATTTCAAGGAATGATGTCCATTTGTTCTCCTTTTCGGAGATTTTCAAACACCGCAAACGAAATACGTCGTCGCGGACTTACGCCGTCGATATGCAACTCTTGTGGATCTTCTTTACATCAATTTATTTCTTGGACTTATGGACGACGTTTAACAGAAAGGAACCAAGCCACATCAGCTATTGTCAATTTTAACTGGGCAATTTAATTTTTACGAGGAAACGTTAGTGCGGATCCCTTTGAAAATGTTAAGGAATTTGCTCCGTACTATGGAGAAAATTCACTGAAATTTGCGCGAAAATCCGCACAACTGCTTTCATGTACAAAATTAAATTAGCCAATTTTTGGCAATAGCTGTTGTGGCTTGGTTCCTTTTTGTTTAACGCTGTCCATACATATGATAACGATGAAATATAACTTTGTTGCGCGCGCTTAAAAACTAATTTGGGGAAAGACCATGTCCGTGCCTTCATTTCTCGAGTCTCCTGAAGATTTTTAATACTATTTTTTATTACCATCAGTTACTAAGGGCCCAGGTCCACCACCCCATACACAGGCCAGGGTAGTAATTTTCCGAAATGAAGGCGCAAAAAGAGCGAAGGGTACGCCGAGACGACCTGCGATTTTCCAACGCTGTGACAACCTCGTGACTTTCTTCCGAGAAGCATTACTCTCAATTTCCGTTCATTCGTGCGATGCCTTGCGCTCCAGTGGCGAGGCGTTCGATTATCGAAATTTTTCCATTTGAGACTATGGTAAAAGATCGATTATTAAGGAGTTAGTTCCGAACATCAATTAAATCGATCTTTTTTCATAGGTTTAAATAACAGATCAATCGATATATCGTAAAGCACGACACGCCGCTGGAGCGCTCAATTCATCAGACGGTGTAATCGCAGGGGATAACATATTCTCAGAATCACTCAGTCTATCGACTGAATCTCTGTAGCTATGCTTACCTGAGAGCTCTTTTTTGAGCCGTAAAAAAGCACTAACCGTCGCGGACGAATTATAATGGATGAGTTCAATTAAATCAATATGTCTGATGAAACCGAGGTGGACGGAAGGTCTCGGCCCAAATTTTGTCGGTTTACGGTCGACCGCAAGTTGAGATGTCATACCACTGTTTGACTTTAAGTCGCATAATTATATTCTAAACTCAAGTTGTATCGCTGAAAAAAAAGTTCGGTCGTAAGTACCGAAGTTCGGTGTTCCGTATCATTCAAACTAAATACTCGGTTTGTCAAACTGAATTTTCGGTCTGTCAAACTGAATATTCGGTTAGTCAAACTGAATATTCGGTTTGTGCAACCGGACTTGTGCAGTAAAGTGATCTGACAAACAAAGTTTGGTAATATATGCCGAATGTTGGGTTACACAAACTGAGGGTTCAATTTGACAAACCCGAACGTTCGGTTCAGGTATAACCGAATTTTTTTTTCAGTGTACGTAAGTTGAGCTTTTCCTGCAGCAGGGTCAAAGTACCCTTGGTTTCTCATCCTCAGTCAGAAATTCGTATTTTATCAAAGGAAATTCGGCAACGCCTGAGGTTCATACGGCGTTTTTCCTGAGCCCGGCAGCGTTAATCAGCGGCCGAATAATGAAGTCAACATCTTTGCCTCAATTTGCGACCGAACGCAACTCAGTAAACCTTTAATATCAATGGCAAAACAAAAGTTTTCTGAGATCCGAATTCTTCAAATGCATCTTGAAAATGGAGTGAAAGATATGCAGGTTTTACGATTACACAGAGGAAAATTCTCAGAGTCTCTGTTTCGACACCAATAATACCATCTGAGGGAATTCTTCCGCATTTTGTACTTCTTTCAATGGTATAAATCATTTTAATCCCGTGTAGAGATACTTTTTCGAAGTTTTACTGCTGAACTTTCCTTAGTAAACTGTCCTTTTTATGGTGCTATTTTAGAACTTTCTTAAACCTCCCTTAAACGCAGTGTAAACCTTGTGGAGAATTTACGTACACATTTTTTATTGCTTCATCTAGAAGTGCTTAAAGAGCTGATTTCGCAGTATTTTTTATACTTTCTCCTGATATGGGAAATAGTATAAAAATAGATTTAAAAGTAAGAAAATGCACCGCTTAGTGACGTTATCTGGCAGCATTCCCCATTTAAACACACGTATTTTAGCAAATTAGATCATTTTGTCATATCTTCTCCAATAATTATTCAATTCATGAACCAAAGGTAACCTCGTGTTCACTTCACTCAGTGATTTCCACTTAAACACGAAATTCATCTTTCAGACACCTGCAAATTCTCTATTGGTCCTTCTACGGAAAATGGCTGTTTAAGGAGCAACTATGAATTGGACGTATTTCTATTAAACGGAACTATGTGCATTATGACGTGAGCCCTGGGGCCCATAAGAGTGCATGCATAACAGGGCTCACGTCATAACGCACTTAGTTCTGTTTGATAGAAATACGTCCAATTCGACCCAAGAGTGTAGAATATATTGGAGTATTGATCTGCTAGAGCTCACTTTGACGTGAGTCTGCACCGCTGTAGTAATAAGCGCGATGTGTGATTGAAGAGGATCATTGGGTCAGTAGCTCCAAACGAGCTCCCGAGTCACGAAAAGACAAGACATTCGTCCATCTGTCGGCACTGATTCATCATCACTTCCATTCTTCGTGACCGACGGCACGGAGAAGAGCGAGCCACTCGCGGTGGAATCTTCACTTGTGATTTCAGTCTATCGAACGGATCTTCTATGGCACGTTTCAATCCAATCCGGACACGAATCACCTCTTCCTTGTTTTTTTAATTATTGCAATAAATGGACTATATTTTCAAATTACGAACTACAATTTTTGGCTTAGTTCATATACAACCTTGGTAAAAATTGGCGATAGGAGCTGCGTTTCAAAATACCATAGGAGTTCTTATAGCCGACTGAAGAAGGTGATAGAAAATCATATAGCTGGCTGTAGAAAGTGGAAACAATCATACGGCCGGGCTACACGAAGCGATGAAAAATTATGCAGCCGGACTATAGTTCCTATCGCCGGGCTTTACACTTTATCGCCTGGCTGCTGCTTTTTCGCCATCGACTATAAAAGGCTATAAGAAATTGTGTAGAAATGCGTGTGCTTTGTAAATCCTAAAGTCTGTACGGAATCACCTTAATATTTACAAAACGCACATTATATTTTCCTTAACTACATATTTTTTTTCATCAATTAAAATGAGAATAATCCATACAGAGTGTGCAAACATTTCTAAGTCATGAGTTGAAAAACGCTGACTCTACAAGATTAAATATTAGAGCCTAACACAAAGCGGAGCAGTGGCGCACTGGCGCCTACAAACCTAACAGGGATACTTCACGCATTGCGCGATGCGTGAAGTATCCCCGTTAGGTTTGTAGGCGCCAATGCGCGTTTCACGCTGGCTGCCCGCCCGCCGCGCCGCGCTGCAGCGTACCACGGCGCTTGAAGCAACTACTTCACACCAGAGGTATTGCACAGTATCATACGAAATTGAAGGCGCTCTAATATATTAGGAATGGCAGGCATCCTTCAAAAGTCCGGAGCTTCCCTCGCAAAATAAATCAAGATACTACGGCCAAAAAAGAGAGCGGGAGTCCAAAAACTCACCAAGTCCTAGCATCCGTAATTAGTAACGTTTAGCATACACTTTATCGCCAGGCTGTTGCTTAATCGCTATCGGCCATAAAAGGCTATAAGAAATTGTGTTGCCGGCTATAAATGGCTATAAGAAATTGTGTTGCCGGCTATAGAAGCTATTGGAAATCTTACAGCCGGCTGTAGGTCTATGGTAATTTTGAACACAGATTCTACTGCCAATTTTTACCAGGGAACGTATGGACCATCAAATTACCCCATACATGTAAGTGTTCTTTCGAATGAACCAGAAATCGTAGTTCTTAATCATAGTTTTAGATCATAGGCGGATCCAAAGAGAGGCGTAGAGGGCGCAGCCCCCCCCCCCCTCGCCCGAAAAAAGGAGGAAGAACAATACTAGAACGAAAGAGGGGAGTAGTGGGAGTAATAGACGAGCAAAGAATACGTAGGAAAAAAGAAGGAAGGACAAATACTCAAACTGTTTATTAGATGCTTTAAAATTTCGAAAATGGTCTGGTCGAATGTTCGTGTAGCTCGTGTCCCGTAGCATGGCAGTATTACCCGAATGTTGCGGTACTACCACAATTAATTGGATATGTCCATATCATCCAATAATTTGGGATAGTGCCACGATTATAGGGGATAACCTTTTACACTATTTTTTTGTGTTATTTGATTCCCCCCACAATGGAGATGTTGCATGTGTGAGGGATTTGCGATTTGACTTTTGAGTCTTATGTAAAAGTTTGCCAGAAACACGATGGTGCCACTGGTTTTCTCTGAAATCATCTCCCAAGCTCAAAAAAAGCTCTCGAGTTGAGGCCAAAATGGAGGGGATATCCCACGCTATCCTGAGAGTCCACCTCTACATCAAAACAAACTCTCCTTGCAAAGATAGGGAGCAAATACATTAGCAGGGTTGCCGTGTTTTCAGTTTTGGAGTCCCCAAATAAAGTGGCAGCCCTGTCAATGTATTTGCTCCCTATCTTTGCATGGAGAGTTTGTCTTGATGTAGAGGTGGACTATCAGGGTAGGGTGGGATATCCCCTCCATTTTGGCCTCAACTTGAGAGCTTTTTTTGAGCTTGGGAGTTGATTTCAGAGAAAACCAGTGGCACCATCGTGTTTCTCGCGAACTTTTACATAAGAATCAATGGTCAAATCGCAAATCCCTCACACATGCAACATCTCCATTATAAGGGATAACCTTTTACACTATTTTTTTTTTTGGTATTATTTGATTCCCCCACAATCACGCCTGAAATTTGACTTTCACTTCGGAATCACCCTGTTTTTCCTCGACATAATGTCGGCCCAGACTCCTTTCGGCTGGTCTGTCTCCGGACAGCGGTTCCTCCTTCCCGGATCACCCTCCGTCGGCGGCGACACCGGTGATTCCCATCGGCGAAGAGGCCCAGCCCGGTCGCGCGAGTCGTTAGCCTTGGATGGAGACCGATCGGATCGGATCGGCGAGTCTGTCTATTCTGAAAACAGTGTCAAGTAAGTTATCGTGATTAATTAGCCCGAGAATCGGCACCAAGTTCAACAAACTTTCAATGTCGCCGCGTCTCTCGGCCCCGAAATCCGGCTCCGTCGCCCGAGTTGTGAATGAATCATCGTGCGAATCCGAGCGTTTTCTTCCTCGAAACGTTGACCCTCCCTCGCCGGATCGACGATATCCACGCTCGGTAGTGACCGAAGACAGTACTACCGTGCCGAGGAAGAACGCCGTATGAGCCTTCAGATGTTGCCAAGTTTCCTTCGATAAAAACCGAATTTACCGGGAAAATTGCGAATATTTTTTCCCATCATTTTCAGACGATTCTTCACGCAATTTAATCTAAAATATCTGAAAATTTCAAAGGAAAATATGCATGAATGCCTTCAAATATACATGTTTTATCATGGGAAAGAGCTTGATGCAAAAACGGCTTTTTTCGTCCCCCCTCTGAAAGTTCTTCGGACTTTGTTTATTGATTACTCATACTTGAGCGCTTCTTTTCCCAAATTTTCAGACCCCCAAAAAATTTTGGGGGGGAGCTAGGGGGGGTGGAAGTCAAAACCTGTGAACCTCGATATCTCTTGAAGAAAGAAAGATATCGAGGTCCGGTTTGGACGAAAAATCGTCTAAAATTGCATACTTTAAGATT
>NW_017550603.1:624173-715314 GCF_001854935.1 Bemisia tabaci | reverse complement strand
ATCTTTGTAAATTTTTCGTTTAAAAGAAATTTTCTAGACCTAAAAACTGGAAAAAAGCACATATGTTGACTTAAAATTGTGATATCGGGATTTTGACCTTTAGAATCTTAAAGTATGCAATTTTAGACGATTTTTCGTCCAAACCGGACCTCGATATCTTTCTTTCTTCAAGAGATATCGAGGTTCACAGGTTTTGACTTCCACCCCCCCTAGCTCCCCCCCAAAATTTTTTGGGGGTCTGAAAATTTGGGAAAAGAAGCGCTCAAGTATGAGTAATCAATAAACAAAGTCCGAAGAACTTTCAGAGGGGGGGCGAAAAAAGCCGTTTTTGCATCAAGCTCTTTGGCAACTCTCGAATGTTCATACGACGTTCTTCCTTAGCACAGTAGGATAATGCCATCCTAAAGAAAACTGCCGTATGAGCCACCCGGCGTCGCCAAATTTCCCTCGACAAATCACGAATTTTCAGGAAAATTTGCGGATATTTCTCTTCCGATTTTCAAGAGGATTTCATTCTTAGTTTGATCTAGGAAGTCTGAAAATGTCAAGGGAAAATATTTCTAACTACTCTCAAAAATAATCACGGTGCAAACCGTGAGAGGCGTCCCATGGAAAGGAGCTGTTTAAGGAGCAGTTATGAAAACAGCTGGTTGATTTTTGAATTGTTATCAAATGAACTTGATCGACTAATTCCCATCTGAAGAACGCTGTATATCGATCAAGGCCATTCGATAACGATTTGATAATCGACTCGCAGCTTCGCACCGCCATGCACAAATAAATCGCTGCAAGATGAATCCATTTAAAATCCCTTCATTTCGGAGGGTATGCAATTTTATCTCCGGAGAGTTAAAATAGTTGCTCGAGACAAATGGACTAGCGGCACCGGGAGACATGACATCTAGCGTGCAGCACCTCGTGTTGACTGTTGAAAAATAGACCCATTCAAAACTCCTTCATTTCGGAGAGTATGAAATTCCAGCACATGACACCTACGTTTCGTTTAAGTTAATCCAGATTGACACTAACAAATTAGATAGAATTCTTCATGCAATTGAATTTCAAGGCTGGATTATGTGATTACATTTTTTTGTTCGATGATTAAGTTTTTCTCCATTTTAGATGAATCATGAGACCCTTTTTTGATAGAGCAATTCCTACAGCTTTCGACGTCAGTAACACACATTTAGACGTTTTTGCGGGTTTCCTGACACAAACTCTGGGAAGAGCAGATCAAATTCCTGTTGAAATCTCAGTTTCTTCTAAAAAAATAAGTCAAATCTAGCGGTAGTTACTACTCGAACGCAGCTAGAAGCATTTTTCGGCCCATTTTGCAACCCTAGGAGGCTCTGGGTGTAATTTGAATTTTCGTAAGGCCTGACGGTTGACTGGAACCTTGAGAGTCTGGAGCACACGTGACAGTACTTGCGGAATAACGAATGTGAGTTAAAAACTGGACCAAACTGGTGAGAATACGCATGCAAGTTTCATCTGTCTGTCCACATTGTAGGGTAATAAACCGATGGCCTTCGTCACACTTTCCCGATCTGTGCCTTCATTACTCTCCTTTTCAGGCACGGGGGAGGGGGGAGAGGGGGGGAGGAGAGAGAAAAAACGGTGGCTCCTGGCGGCTAACCGGAAATCACCACCGTCTAGCAACTTTTCACTTTCGGTTTCGCCCGATGCATCAAGAATTATAACAGCTATTAATTGACAGCCTAAATGCAAATTTTCACTTTTTGTCGTTTTTCTGACGGAAGATCGTAACTTTATTTCAGTGTTGCCAAATTTCTCCCTGCGAATTGCATATCTCAAAAGAAAATCTTGGGTTTTGCAAACCGAAAATTTTACGGATTTTTCCTCAGATTTCATCCAAAAATCAGAAAAATTTTAGATAACAATTGCACAGGTACATTTTTGTGAGTAAATTAATTGTTTGAGTCAATTTGGCAACCTTGGAATAGAGTTACGTTCCTTCGTCCGCGAGACGACGTATTGCCTTCTCTCACAATCCGTCTTTTCCCCCACGAAAAAACGTAACTTCATATCGATGTTGCCAATTTTCCCCACGCAAATTGCATTTTTATCAGGAAAAACTTGGGCTTTTCTAACTGAAAATTTCACCAATTTTTTTTCTGATCATATGCTAAAATCAGAAAAATATTTAACAAAAAAAGCACAGGTACATTTTTGTAAAAAATTAAACTTTTCGAGTCCATAATTCAACTTTGAAATGAGGGCACGTTCCTTCGTTCGCAAAACGACGAAGCAACATTTGACGGGTGGAAATTAAAAATCTGGTGAGCGCTTTTTTCCGGAACGCTTTTTTCAAACAGTTAACAGTTACAATTATCGCTCTAAGTTACAGTCATAGTTGACGTTAACAGTTACCGTCAACGTAAACACTTAAAATTAACGTTAACAATTACAATAATTGTCCTTAAGTCTGGCAGAATTATACTTAATGTAAAACTTGAGGATACCCCAGTGCTGAACTTAAAAGTCTCACTCAGCTTACGTAAATGGTTCTCTATGGTATGCATACAAATTGGATTTCTAAAAAGAGAGGACAGACGAATCGAAGAGAAGGTGGGGAAAGAGATACAAAGAGAGGGACAAAATCATGTTAAGTTGTTCCTTCCAGTCTCATAAATCACATTTTTGGCCATTTTGAATATTCTATGAACATTGCGTAAGGTCTCATTCGCAGGTCGCATCTCATACATCAAGTGTCTTTTTTATACAATGAGCTTCGCAACGCAACTCAGGTGCTCAGTGAATCACTTTAGTAGCTCAACGGTGATGCAAGAGCGAGGTCAAAGACCTATTCCGCCGGAAAACAGCTTCGGCGATATAATCTACAGCATTCGTAAGCTGGTTCTAGGTCTATCGCAATATTCTATGAAATCCACTTAGGATCAGTCGATTTGCTCCCCTCAAAAGTTATGAGGTTTTCCCACCAAGTTGTCTAAAATTCTCACCTTGATACACAATTTGCGTATCCATATCTTTATCATCAAAATTACTATTGCGATAGCTTCCTAACCATTGATGGCACCATTTATTTTTAAAAAAGGCCTTCAGCTGGGCCGATATCCATGATTTTTGCGGTTATCGACAGGTCCCTAGAAAAGACCGTTCTATTCAAGTTTAGGAAATATCATGCAAGTGTGTTACGTGATGACGTCCCGAACTTAGCAACTGGAACAATTTAAATGTTCTTTCTTCATCACAGTTCGTTCTAAAGATCGACCGGGCCAATTTTAAGATTCTTGCGGCTATCGATAGGAGATATAGTCCCCAACTGAGCTCGTTCTATATGTAAATTAAATGGAAAACATTTTGTAATTAGGAACCACAAATTTTTGCTAACCTACATAAGCACCTTTCTGCATAGGCAAACTAATTACACATACGTTGCTTGTGAACTAAGCCCGAAATTGTCGTTCCCAATTTCAAAATGTAGTCCAATTAGTGCTAGGTCCTGACGGGGATATTAAAATCAGAAAAAACCAAACATTATCTCCTCGGTCCATAACAACCGTCCCTTTCAACCAATAGGATCGTTCCATTTTCCTTTTGTCTCATTTATCCATAGCTTTGTCGATCAATTTCAATTATCAGCCAGGGAGTTTACGAAGGGGTCAGATGGAGCCAGCGCGCCCCATTTGAGTTGGGCCACGAGGCGGTCAGGGGATTTACGGCAGTTTTCCGCGATAGGATCAGGGAAGCATACGTTCAAAAGTCTTCAGCAATTGAGTTGTTGTGAAAATATAAATAGTTCAATATTGTACTCTTTAAACTCTTCCGTGACCTCATTTTTCCGAGACTTACAAGGTTTTACGCACACTTTTACGAGCGCGTGCTGCCCACGGGAAAAACTTTGACCGCTGGGTAGGACCAGAGATTCGAAGAAGAAATATTTTCCCCTTCTAAATGTTGGGTATCAAGCACATAATTTTCCCCATTGATTCCTGGACTCGAACCACAGCCCACAGCACCTTGATAACCAAATATATGTGTGTTGAGTGTACACACACTCAAGCTGCCGTGCTGAGGAAAAACGCCGTATGAACCTTCAGGCGTTGCCAAATTCCGATTGATAAAACACAAATTTTTAGGTAAACTTATGAATATTTTTCTTCCAATTTTTCAAATAATGTTGTTCGCAATTCCACCTAAAGTTCCTGAGAATGTCAAGGAAAAATATCCATAACTTTCCTCAAAAATGAACATTTCAAGAAAGGAAATTTATCAACTCTCGAATGCTCATACGGCGTTCTTCCTTAGCACCGCAGCATGAGCAGGAGCAATGTTAGACTTTTGATTCCGTGTGACCATGAGTTCGACTCCAAAAGCCAGCCTCCATCTTTGATTAAATAGAGGCAGCGCTTCGTTCTTGGAAGATCAAACAAAGTATCTGCATGGGAGATAACAGAGCCAAGAAGTTGATAGAGGAGAAAAAGTTGTATGAAACAATACGGCTGGTAATACCTGGAACGCGTAGTATTTTTCAATGTCTCTTAAAGAAATGGGGCCACATGAGCAAGTACGTCATTCTTCTGCCTCAAACAACGTATGATAG
Source organism: Bemisia tabaci (assembly GCF_001854935.1). NCBI lineage: Eukaryota > Metazoa > Arthropoda > Insecta > Hemiptera > Aleyrodidae > Bemisia > Bemisia tabaci. Next base: position 710,729 of record NW_017550603.1, on the reverse strand, counting down.
TCGCGTTCGATTTAGATCCAGTTGTGGGAAATTCAGTGGTAGGTATTATCAGTTGAACTTTTTCATGGAACAGCTGATGAGCGGACTAAATGAGGTGATTGATACATAAAGCATACGTAATGGAAATGAAATCAGGCCCGACGAAATTAACGAGTACAATTAAAAATGATTCATCGATAGTGTATGCCTACCTGGGGTTGATTATGAATATCGTGAGATATGTTGGATGCTCGGCGGCCCGTACAGATCGGTGTTGGAAACTCACCTTTGAGTTTCAGGAGCCATGAGGCTTATCAAGCTCAATTTTTAGGGGCCAAATTGACTTTTTGCTCATGTATCACGGCGCACTCAGTGAAACGTTAGAATCCGGTGCCCTGTGTCGAAATTTCAAATAATTAAAAACAGAAAAATTATGATTTTTTTTTTTTGCGATGGGGGTGGGCAATTTTTAGGGGCAATTCTTGTTGGCGCAGAGCCGCAGAGCCTGCATTTTATAGGTGCCATGGCCGATTTCTTAGTCGCGTTTCGCGCGTTGGCGCTTGTGAGTTTCGAACATTGGTGCAGAGAGCGGATAATAAGGCGTTTTTACACAAATGACACCAAAAAGTCTCGGCTGAAAACGCAGCTTTCCTCAGTTGAATAAAAAACAATTAAAAATTTAAAAATCTAAGTCTTAGTGCTTGGCTATACCTTTAAAAACGAGAAGAATCATTCATCCTTAATTCTTTAAGTTTTTATTTTGATAATAATGCTTAGGTTCTGTTAAAAATCTCGCACATTATCGTCAGAAATAAGTAAAAATGGGATGACTATGAGTATTTTCATGATGCATTTTACCCCTACGTCAAGATCCTGCAACCTCGATGTGAAGAATAATACATCCATGTAACATTTTGTGTGACCTCTTTCATACATCAATTAAACTTGTCTACTGCTGGGGGTTTTGAATACATTCAGAGTCAATACATATGTATATTGAAAGACTTGGATGTAGGATTGAGGTAATCGCACAGTGCAACAAAAATTGCACATCATTTCGTATTTATAGAGATTCTCAATTCGCAATATTCAGGTCAGGATTATTGAGACATTATTTACCTCTATCATGCCTCCCACTTTACCCCGCTTAGAGAGTCCAGAATTACTCGAGATCTGGGTTCCTGACGATTCGATGACATACTCTTTCGGCAGCTCAAGGCCAGTCACATAATGGTTCATCAATGTCCGATTAATGCTGTCCACATTTTGGTAAATTGCATGCTAACTGGATAAGTGTCGAATAAGTGGGTAGTCGGACTCAAAACCTCGCTACAGCTGCAATTGATTGCATATTGAAGTATTCAATTTGCATTTCAATAGGGGTCTTTTAGATGGATGGAAATAATGCAAGGTAGCGTGCATTTCAATTTATATGAAGTCGTACTGAGACAGTCTGAAAAATTACCAAGCTCTGTTTGGGGCGGGGGTGAAATGGTGGTATGCTCTACGAAAGACGCACGTATGGAGGAAGATATAAGTAAAACATCCACTGGAAAAAAACCACATTGTATCTACAGTCCATACTCTTGAAAACATTGACAAGAAAAAGGACTCTTGATTTTATCAGATTTAGGCTTAAATCAAAAGTAAATCTGCTGAAATTAAGAGGCTTGGTTCTTGATATAAGTTTAAGCTGATTGAATCAAGAGTATTTTTTCTTGTCGATGTTTTTAAGAGTCTGGACTCGCGATCCAATGTGGTTTTTTTCCAGTGTGATAAAGGTTTCGTTACAAACCTTACCGAGCTGTCCGAATCAAATTTGGGAGTCGAAGTAAAGTATTTTGATTTGACCGGTTTTGACCAGTATGTTTTAAGAGCTCCAGATGACAAATTTAAAATTTTACACACAGAGAAAAAACTTCGCGCGGGGGCCTCGAAGTTGAGGTCATATGGATCTCTGAAGTTTTCGGATTACGCACCCGAAAACTTGAAGTCCAGCTGCTGAAGTTCGGGTCAGACACCTGAAGACTTTTGTAAGTACCCGAGTTATTTAGATGTGTGACCCGAACCTTTCGGTATATACCGAAGTACTTCAGATGTCTGAACCGAACTTCGGCAACTAGACCTCAAATTTTCCAATACTTACATGTCATCATCTCAATCAACCAATAAAAAGGTTATTCAACATGCTCCAGACCCCTCAATTATCCATACTAGTTTTACTGCACTGCACATTAGGTGCATCATTCATTAGGAGTATGAAAAATTGAGGGCCCGTCCGGGATTTGAACCCGGGACCTCCTGCACCCAAAGCAGGAATCATACCCCTAGACCAACGGGCCAACTTGATGGCTATGCCACTTCAATTTGCACTGAGTCTACATTCTGCCGTGCTAAGGAAAGACATTAGAGAGTTGCCTAATTTCCCTAAATAAAATGTTCGTTTTTGAGGAAAGTTATGAATATTTTTCCTTGGCATTTTCAGGAACTTTAGGTGAAATTGCAAATAACATTATCTGAAAAATTGAAAGAAAAATCTTGCTAAGTTTACCAGGAAATTTGTATTTTGGAAATGGAAATCTGGTAAGGCCTGAAGGTTCATAAGGCATTTTTCCTTGGCATGGCCGCATCGTGTCAGTGTTGATATTGAGAAAATAATTAAATAGTAGAATTTGTGTATATACATTTTTTACAGAAAATTTTATTTTCCTTCACTACCCGCGAAGTTAATCTCCCATCTCCTCTGTTTTCCTCTCTCCTCCATTTTTAGCTTCAGCAACAAAAAACCACGGGAATTCGTCTAAAATCATTTAATTTTAAAGAACTTTTCCCGCTCCTTCTACCAGGAAAACTTTTCAGTCCTATACGACTAACTTTTAAATAATCTGCCAACTAAAAACCATCGAAAACTCGTCCCGAAGTTTCGCGGAAAAGTGAAGGTAAAACTATGCCAACGATAGTCTAAAAGGGACTCAACCTACTTGCTGCTACCTTTTGCTGCTGAACCTAGAGATGACCTTCGATTTTCTTATCACCTCAAAATTGTTTGAAAAATTAAATAATCCTTAGGCTTTTGGAAGTTATTTTGGGTACATGTAAGAATTTTAAATCGTTCGTGTTTGTTTAAACAAAATAGCTGAGGATTTTTCGGTTTGCCGGTTGGCCTCTCTTCGCTAGCTGATGGATTATTTTTTCGTGTATTCATACAACGAAAATTTTCTATCTAAACACCGATTTTTCTCGTATTCTGGAGTGTTTCATTCCACACTGAAAAAAATGTATGCACTCACGCTTCATAAATTATGGGTCGGGTCCACTTACGGACTGTGAAAAAGTAGATGCCGACCTATGAATAGAGATGGAGTCCATTTTAGTATGAACAAATATAACATACGAAGAGTATGTACTCTTGTGAGTCCATATCGTATGGACCCAGCGTCTATACCGTGTGGACCCAGCGTCCATACCGTATGAACGGTAAGTACGTACACATGCTTTTCCACGCACGACATGCTTACAGCACATCTCTGCTCTAGTCGTGAAAGCTCTGACCGTATGTGCGAGCAGTCCATACCTTTGATTTTCCAAGTAGTATGGTCTCTCACCATTCACCACATAACCAATTTTTTCAGTGCAGAGGCGAGGCGTGCATGATCGATTATCAATATTTTCCCATATGAAGCTATGATAAAGAATCGATTATTAAGGTGCTCGTTGCGGACGCCTTGTTAATCGATTCTTTTCCATAGGTTTAAATGGCAGAACAAGCGATATATCGCAAAAGCACGCCACGCCACTCACCACCTCCAGCTGGGCAGTTGGAGAAATTAGTTATCCCACTTATGAATCGGACTGCATTTTGCAATTTGGAACTATAATTTCTGGCCCGGTTTAAAAACAACGTATGTGCCATTAGTTTCCCTATACACGTAAGTGTTTTTTCAGATGAGCCAGAATTTATAGTTCCAAATTGCAAAATGCAGTCCAATTCAGATTGAAATAAAAAATGAACACGAACTCAAGAAAGTCAAAGCTGTGTGAAAACGGTGGGTGTACTTTCACCAACTCGCATTTTTTATGATTTTCTTGAAACACCCAACTTCCACTGAAACCGCGCAGAAGGTCAATCCTCTACTAGTGACGTCATCGACAAGGGGGGTCCACCGGCCAATCGGACGTCGGGAAAAATAATAATTGACATCGTGATCGACTACACCCGCTGTGATAACAAGAAACCGCGACAATTGCCCTTAACACTTTATTGCCGCTAATTCGTCAACCTCCGCCCCCTTAACTTCTAACCAGCGGCCCGGCGTGAACGATCGATTATCGATACTTCCCCTTTGAGGCTATGGCAAAGAATCGATTATTAAGGTGTTCGTCACGAACATCCTGTTTATCGATCCTTTTCCATAGGTTTAAATGGCAGATCAATCGATATATCGCAACGCACGCCACGTCACCGCTTCTTTCCGTTCATCAGCCGCGCATCCACCAACCACTGGCAAGTTTTATAGCATCGGGGGCGTTGGGGTTCATGCGTTCGATGAGCCGTATCCAGTGGTATGGCGTGCTTTGCGATTCATCGATTGATCTGTCATTCAAACCTATGGAAAAGGATCGATATATAGGGCGTTCGCAACGAACACCTTAATAATAGATTCTTTCCCAAAGTTCAAATGGAGAAATATCGATAATCGATCATTCACGCCTCGCCACTGCACACATCACGATGCAAGAAAAAGGGAACAGGTGACCACTGACCCTGCACTCTCATAATCTGTAGTGGCTCACCGATATCATTCTTAACTGCTTCGCGAGCAAATACGCCTTGAGGCTATGCAATATCACGCGTCTCCGTGAGTTGAGTACTGCCTATGCACGTAGAGTTCAAGCAGAGAGGCGTGAACACTTGATATCTGATGATTAACGAGTCTAATGTATAGATATATCTCGGATTTCCAGGAATATGGAAGTCTACCTTGAAGACAAACAACAACAACATGTGATTATTGCCGGGAAAAGTAAGCATTGTAAGGGGTAATTATCAGATCGCCAATACTTTGTAGAAACTGCTTACTTAATACCTCACACCGAGCGATAAAAATAATTAAAAGGTACGTAAGTATTGGATGAGCTGTCTGCTGTTAATGAGAGGAGTGGTGGTGTTAGTTGGAAAGAAAAACATGAACAAGTACCTATACTGCTAGAAGACGAACATTATTTTCAAGGAAAGGGAGAACTCTTTTTACGATGATGCTTTCATTCTTCCGTGCTGAGGAAGAACGCCGTATGAACCTTTGGGCGTTGTCAAAATTCCTTCAATAAAACACGAATTTACGAGAAAAATTATGGATATATTTTTTTCCGAATTTTTCAGACTATTTTGTCACAATTTAATCGAAAGTACCTGAACATTTCGAAGATAAATATGCATGATTTTCCTCAAGAATACACGTCACATCCAAGGAATTTTATGGCAACTCTTGAATGTTCATACGGCGTTCTTCCTTAGCACGGCTGCATTCTTACGGTGAATCTTCGGCACCTTAGAGATCGATCGGTGATAAGTGGATTTCAGGAACTTAGGAGCATAAGCGGGGCTATCGATAAGGGCCGTCTTTGGCCTCACCCTGAATTTTCTCGACTGTAAAATTTTTTACTGATTTTTTATTCTTTACAAGGTCAATATTTGATGAAATTCATCATAATTTGGTCATTATCGGTCTCTTTTAGGGTCTCATTCTGGCTTAAACACGGAACTAAAGCTCGATTTTGGCGAAAAATGCGAGTTTGCGGTCGAATGCTAAAGAAATTCACATTTTCCGCCAAAGTCGACCTTCAGACTCATTTTTGGGCTATAATAGACCAAAGAAGCAACCGAAAATCGCCTAAATATGATGCATTCCGTAAAATATAGACAGTCAATGAGCAAAAAATCGTAAAATTGAAGAAATTTAGCCACGGTGCGGGCCCAAAAAGGGCTCTTATTGATACCCCTCATTTCTCAGGAATTTCTGAGTATCACATCACGCGAATATAGTGCGTCACGTATTGGCTTAAATTATTCGATTGAGACTTATTTGGAAATAGCTTTAAACGCCCCTCCCAAGAGAGAATTGCTAATCAAAAAAGGCATAACGATTTGCAATATTCGTTCAGGTACGCGCACCTTCCGAGTTATTTCAAAATATCTCTCGGTCAGATTGTTTTCATAATACCTAAACGCTCCAGAATATGAGGTAATAACTTCCAGAAATTATCAATTGATCAATCTAAAAATAGATAATACTTGGATATCACTCTGAAATACGCTTGTTTATTTCCATCTTTAAAATATAATTGTACCAAATAAAACGAGCAATCAAGCTATCATAATCTTACTTCATTTTATTTTATCTTTATATTTTCTTAATTTGTACCAACGTCATACGAATTTACAAAGTTATGTATCCACTATTAACCTTAGCGACGGAGAGATCACATCTCACGGACCACAATGATAAGACCTTCTGATACTCATCTGCTCATATCATACGTTTATCAAAGTTAAACCATATAAGCTAATCCAAACAATGTCAATGGATATTGGAAATCATACTCAGTAGTTGTGACAATGCTGTATAAACTCATGTGCTATAAAAAAAAAAACAAAAAAAAACAATACAATTGAAAGCATAATATTTATCCTCATTTTAATGTCTGTAAAAAGTCATGCGCGATTGCGCGCACTATGCGATTTAATATTCTCAATTTTTTTCTACTCTCCTGTGCGTGTTTTCAAAGTCACATTAACAATCACTTGAAAAAGTTTGGGAACGAAAATGTCACGTATATGTACCATCCCATGAGCTTTCAAGTATTATCAAACATCAATGAGACCGCACCGACAGGAATTAAACAAAATAAACATCGAATGTCCGATCTCTTTGGATTCATTTAGGCATACTCACTGTTTCGTAACAAATACCACCTGATTCAGACTCTATCAATCAACACTTATCTCTATTGACTTCTTTTATCAGCTAAAGTGGGTGCTTGGAATAGCCTTAAGTACCACTTGCCGATGCTCATCCAGACACTTTTATTACTTTTCGAACACTTGGAGTCGAACCCAGGACTTTCCGTTCGCAGAGCACTTTAAAGTTCGAATCTAGTGGTAGCAATTTTTTTCATTGCATTGGCTTAGCATTCAAATTGATATATTCTCCTTTTAATATGGAGCCTTTATCACCCTTAATTTGATTAATACCTACTGCATACATTAAATTATCAACGGCCCATCAGTTCACGCAAAAAAGATGACGATTCTTCATACGCTACGAGAAGTTACATTCCTACTGTGTACTTCTCGTAACAATTACTATTTGTGTTCATTTAAAGGCACTTTTGGAAAGCTTAGTTGAACTGCGTTGAGCAGAAACGAACTAAGTCACGTCCGCTATTGCCAAATAAAGCCGGGCAGTTTAATTGTTTACAAGAGAACATTTTGCGCGGATTCCTCTGAAAATTTTAAGGCATATTCTTCGTAATGGTCAGAAAATTCACCGTTATTTGCAGGATATATACAGGATATATAACAGGATATGCCTGAAACATTCATTGAGCGTTCCGGCAGTTGATGTGCACAGCGAGTTTTTATCACTGAGCGAATTCTTTGGATGTTGGAGTTTTTTAGCCATCGTGCGTAAAAAGTTCACCTTAATGCTGATATCTCATTGCAGAGGGAAAAAGCTCACACACAAGCACAGTTGGACCGCGTTTAATAGAAAGGAACCAAGCCACATCAGCTATTGCCAAATTTAACTGGGCAAGTCAATTTTGTATGAGAGAACGTTCGTGCGGATTCCTTTGAAAATGTTAAGGAATTTTTGTCGTACTATGAGGAAAATTCACTGAAATTTGCACGAAAATCCGCTCAACCGTTTTCATGTAAAAAATCAATTCGTCCAATTAAATTTGACAATAGCTGATGTGGCTTGCTTCCTTTCTGTTTAACGCGGTCCAATTTTCCCTCAAAGAGATACGCTGTTTGGAGCAACACTAGTTACGTCCAATCAGGGAGGTTATAACTGCAGACGCGTTTCGGCCTTGTTGGGCCAATCCTCAGTGCAGTGCAGCCTCCTGAATTTCCTGCTACCAAGTTCGAGAGGTCGTGAAAAACGGCTTGAACGTGGATTTAAAGGGGGGGGGTTGTGGAAACCGCCTTTTCTTTGATGCTCTCAAAAATGTAAAAAACCGTGCTTACGGAAAATGGAGTTGGATCGCCAGATGAAAATCACCCAGACTGGATCTTCAGAACTTTTCCCCCAGATAACCAGCTCATCTTTGATCCATCAACCTTCGGATCGGAGTTAAATGGAACGTCGCGAAATTGCGCAAAAATTCAGCACTTTGTATTGAAGCCGCAGTTTCACTGGCAGCGCGCGAAAGGAAATCGGCCTTGAGGATGGTTGTAATGATTTTAAGGTGATTCGATGGACACCATATTTTGTGTCAGGACGACATGCAATATATCGCATCAATTGGTTCCATTTTTTCAGTTACTCGTCATTTTTCTCCAATTTAGAGATCGCAATTCTGTTGTCAGGAGACTAAAGCACTCCTTTACCAATTTTAACAGAGAAATTCAACGTAATAAAGGCGTGGTTTAATAGAAAGAAAATATCGCATTCGAGTGCAGTTTCGATATCAGTATCGAAACAGTATCGATATCAGTATCGATATCGTTTTAATTTCTAATTTTGTCGTCTTTCAGTGATACAATAGACAGCACCTTTAATTAGTCGAGTTAAGAGAGAAACCGAACACGCAATTTAGCCTGGAACAGCGCAACTTAGCTAGAGAGAAGTGATGACGAGGACTTGAGATGAAAAGGAGAAGCCCTCTGCGCGGCGATCGGCATGTAACACATATTAGCGCCTACAAGACTGCACGAATACTTCACACATTGCATCAAACACAGTGCGGTCATTGCGGACAGCGTGAGACGCATAGCGCCTACAAGACTGCGTGAATACTTCACACATTGCGCCAAACATACTGCAGTCTGCGCGGCGGCGCGGCGGCGGAAGTTAAAATCATTAAACTACATTTATGTTTGTTCTTTCATAATTTTTTCGCTCATTTCTTATGAATGGAAGGCCTTGTCCACACAGAGATAGGTTTACGGAACTCTGAGGGTTCACTTAAGTCACTGTGGCTACCCCATGGATGTTCGTCTTCGGCTGAAACTTTAAAGCAAACACAGTATTTTAGAAATCGTGTTTGAGATATTTCGATTTTTGCTCACTCTAGCCATACATTTACCCTTACATCATTGAATCCAGTCTCGCAACACTGAAAAAAAAGTCTCTTGGATCCTGCGTCTAGACTCTTAAAAAATTCCAAGAGAAAAAATACTCTTGATTCAATCGGATTTTTGCTTGAATCAAAAAGGAATCCGCGTAAACTGGACAGCGTTTAGCAGAAAAGAACTAAGCCACATCAACTATTGCCAAATTTAACAGGGCAATTTAATTTTTTTTCACAAGAGAACGTATGTGCTGATTCCTTTGAAAATTGTTAGAAATTTGCTTCAAATACTACGCAAAAAATTCACTGGGATTTGCACAAAAATCTACAAACTCGTTTTTACGTAAAACATTAAATTGCGCAAATTAAATCGGGCAATAACTGATGTGACTTGGGTTTTTTCTGCCAAACGCTGTCCAATTCAAGCGGATTCCTTTTTGATTCAAGCAAAAATCCGATTGAATCGACAGTATTTTTTTTTTTTTGTCAATTTTTTTTAAAAGTCTGGACTCTCAAGTCAAAAGCATTTTTTTGCCAATGAAATGAGCCACGCAGTTGACTCCTCATCGCCCGCACTCTGTGTAACCGTGGCTTTAAACTGTCTGAGCTCCGAACGATAAAATCTAATCCGCTGTGCTGAGGAAAAACGTCGTATGAACCTTCAGGCGTTGCCAAACTTCCTCTGGTAAATAACGAATTTTCGGGAATATTTCTAATTATTTTTCCTCCAATTTTGCGGATAATTCTGTTCGCAATTTTACCTGAAGTTCCTGAAAACTCCAAGGAATATTATTCAATACTTTCTTTATCGGAAGAAATTTGGCACCGCCCGAATGTTCGTACGGCGTTTTTCCTTGTGATGATACGGGGGAGGGAGAACTAAGCGCAACAGACTCAAAGGAGCCGGCTACGAAGATACTCCCACCACAACGTTTAAAAAACGCGTAAGTGCCAGAATACCAAACGACACAAAAAGCGCAAGATTAGTGGAACTTCTAACGTCCACGAGGTTTCAACGCTTGTGCAAATTGGAAATCAAACCGTCGGAGTCAACGTCTCGACGTACGGCCGACCTTCAATGATAAGTTCCCGACCTAAATTCACGAACCTTCCTCCTTCATCGTTCCGCTGATTCAGCGATGCTGCGGGTTCGTGCACGATCGAGAACTTTCGCGGATGAGATGGCGGGTTAAGTGGGCGGCTTTTTGGCGACGTGGCAACGCCGGATTTGAACGTCTAGGATTGAATCATTATGCCTCGCTCAAGTGGAAAAAGGCGATTATGTTAATTTGAGATGTTGAGTAAATAGTCATAATCGGATTAACTCTCGTTTGACCCGATCGTTCGGAGAATCCAAGTTTCCGATTTTTTGCTGGATCCGAGGGAAAACGATTCGGCTTCGACTGACGCCAGTCTTTAAAAATTAAGGAAATGACTGAGGATCTTAAAGACCAAAGCTTTTAACTATCTACTATTTAAAAGAAAAAAATCGACTTGTTTGTCTTTCAGACCGCCTCCATTCCCCATTCCAATATTTTTTTCGTAAGTACGTAAAATGGGAGTATTTCCGCCAAAAGCAATTATGTTCGCAAGGATTGCATTAAGATTTGCGCCGCCACAGAGTTCTTTTTGATTTTATTCGTTAGCTCATTTTTTTTCTCCTTTTTTTCTTCTTTTTAGCGTAATAAGTAAATCCAAATTTTGTAGCCCTGGTTGGATGGCATCTCGCAGAATTGGCGGAACTGCATTTCGAGTTTCTCGTTGCCTAATTGGACGTATTTCTACCAAACGGAACTATCTACATCATGACGTGAGTTCTGATATGCATATATTCTTATGGGTCTCAGGGCTCATGTCTTAATGCACATAGCTCCGTTTGGCAGAAAAACGTCCAACTCTATCTCTCACCTATTATCTTTCTAATAATCAGATACTAAGGATCACAATGTCCTAAAACTTCTACAAAGCACCCTATGGATCGTAGAAAATATATTTAAAATATTTCAAGTCCAAATGCGGCTTCGTGTTTTGCCAAAAAATGAAAGAGATTGAAATCAAACTTACAACGTGTAAGTGTAATAATCATTTCTCCAGTCTTTGCTCTTCAAGGCATTTCGCAGATTTATGTATAAATTTGCCTATTTTCATAAAAATCATCATTTTTCATTTATTTTTACAGGGCTCATACTCGCACAAGAAACGGAATCGAAAAAGGTAAAAAAAAAAGATTGGACAAAGTCATACCTATTCGTAGATTAACTACATTAATCTGTGCGATAAATATGTGAGAGACGTGCATCCGAACAATCTGGAGCAACTGCACATGCCATTTGCAACTTGCCATCTTTGGATAAAAACTTGGCTGGTTCCAAAAAAGGACCTAAATAGTGCTAGGAAATCAAATTAAATGAAAATACTCAGCCACACCAAATATGTGCATGTACATTGGTTGTCCCAAAAGTACTGCACGTTTTTTTCTTATTGACGAACGGTAGTAGATATCAAAATGCGGTTTATGTAGTCTTAAAGACCGACTAATTACCGATAAAACAAGACAAATCCGAGCTCTCTAAGTCAAAAAATGACCAAGTTACAGCGTTTTGAAAATGACTTGTAGAGGGGACCCCTACGGGATTTTCAGCTTCTTTTCTGGAAAAAACAAAGATTTGATTGATCGAAAATTCTACAGAGAAATCGTCGCGATCGAATGAAGTTGGTAACATGATATCAGCCCGGACCTTGCACCCTGCGATTTTTGGTTATTCTCTACGTTGAAAAAGGGCTTAAGAGGCAGGAAGTTTAACTCCATCAACGAGATGAAAAGAGCTGTGGAAACTTTCTTAAAGAACATAAGGCAAGAAGAATTCGAAAAAACCATCTTTGAAGAATTGGGAAGAACGGTTGCGGCGCTGTGTGGCAAGTGATGGAGGGTATTTTGAGAAGGAAACTAGTGTCTAGTCATCCAGTGAAGAAGAGTAAATGCTAGTAATCTTGGTAAGATTCTGCAAAATTGATTTAATAAAACCACTTGAATCCTTAATTCTTTGTTTTTTTTTCCAGAAAAGAACCTGAAAATCCCGTAGGGGTCCCCTCTACAAGTCATTTTCAAAACGCTGTAACTTGGTCATTTTTTGACTTAGAGAGCTCGGATTTGTCTTGTTTTATCAGTAATTGGCCGGTCTTTAAGACTACGCAAACCGCATTTTGATATCTACTACCGTTCGTCAATAAGAAAAAAACGTGCAGTACTTTTGGGACAACCTATGTATTTTGGACATATTTTAATTTTAGCTCATAATTAGCGCCAAAATATTACAGTTGAATTTCTCTGCTGAATTTTTGTAACCTCAACTAATTTTACAAACCATCCCGCATTTTCACACGAATTTTAATGGAGTATCGTAAATTAACTGGGACGTACACAAAACTCTGTGATGGAACTAGAAAAAATACGCGTCTCGGTATAAGAAGATATATTTTCCTGTCATCAACAATTCAAAGGATGATCGATCTTGTGAGATTTTTCTCAGATCTTTCAAAAATATCCTTTGAAAATTCCCAAGAAAAAGTGTATAATATCCTCAGAATAAGATGTAAATAGGTACCTCAGATGGTACATAGATGTTTCGTGAGTTTCCTATTCTGCCGTAAGAAAAAACGCCGTATAAACCTTCAGACGTAGCCACACTTCCTCCAATAAAATTGAATTAACAAGGAAAATCGTGAATATTTTTATTGAAATTTTTCACAAGACTTTGTGCGCTATTTAATCGAAATCATTTGAAAGCTGCAGAGAAAAATCTGGAAACATTTCTTCAAAAATAAATATTTTATCGGGGATGATGTGGTAACGTTTGAAGCATGTGGCGTTTTTCCTTGGCACGACAGTATTGCAATGCGTATTTCCTAGTTCTATAGAAAATTTTTACCTCACAACAATTCATGTAATTGTACTGTTCAATCAAACTTCTAGTCCTCTTCTTCCCTCGCAGAAAGAAAGACCCTCGTATCTTATTAAGGGTGTCTTTAACTAATGCTGGCCTTGTAGTCTTGCTCCCTGTGCAGGAAGACAATTGCGAAGATATAAGTTCCCAACCAGTTTCAATGCGCATTTCGTGAGGTGCAACATTGTGAAATTTAAGTAAGGTGAGGGCCAAGGCAGAAGTTGATAAAATTTCACATCACACCAAGTAAAACTGTAAGCCTCTGATTTTATTGTTAGTGTTTATCAGCTTTTCAATTTCCCCTCCTCTTATTAAGATCCCCTCCTTCCCTGAGAGCAACTACTGGATTATCACTTCCGTTGCCGCGTACCTACGCGCATTAAAAGATATTGTTGCAAAAATTAGTGCAATAGGATAGAAAGTAAGTGCAACTGAATTTTCTGGTCGATACCTAATCATTTCTGTTGCGATTTTGTGCCAGATTAGTCCAACCGCACGGAGCAACTGTTCCCTTTCTCGATGGAGGTAGTAAAGTGGTACTCTGCTGATTATTCAGGTAAGCAATTCAAATCCAATATCACTTGTTTTACAAAGTTTGCCAATATTTTCACTTTTAACTGTCGGATTATCATCGTTATTGCAGTCATTGTCATCCTTTTTCTCTGGAAATACTGTGCTCGAAATATGTCACCAGAAGATGAGCAAAGATATTCCTGCATTGAATTACATTTACCAATGAGGAACGATACTATTACTGGCTCATTTTTGAAAGCTCCTATCTGTATAGGGGAATTAACGACGCATATGCTGAACGTAGAATGAGCTAAGAATAACGGTTCTTTATTGCAAAGCATAGTCTCCGTTGATTCAATCTTAGATTTCAGCATCGGCGAACATTTATGTAAAACTATTTCAGTTACTTATTATTATCGTGAGTTTATGAACATAATTCTCTCTTTTTTTTTAATTGACAACATGAAATCAGGGCCGGATTTAGGGGGTGGCCACATGGGCCGCGGCCCATGGCGGCAAATTTAGGGGGCGGCAAATTTTGCAAATTTTTTTTAAATGTAGCTATAAAGAAAAATCGGATTCAGAAAAAAAAATTACAAACGAGAATAGGTGACAAAATCTCTCATTTCCTGAGAGTATATCTCCAATTTTGTCGTCTCTCCGTGATACAATAGACAGCACCTTTAATTAGTCGAGTTAAGACTAAGAGAGAAACCGAACACGAAATTTGGCCTTGAACGGCGCGGCGCAGAGAGCAATGATGATGAGAACTTGAGATGAAAAGGAGAAACCCTCGACGCGGCGCGGCGGTCGGCATGTAACACATATTAGCGCCTACAAGACTGCATGAATACTTCACGCATTGCGTCAAAGACAGTGCGGTCGCTGCGGTCAGCAGCGGGCGGCGTAGAACGCATATCGCCTACAAGACCGCATGAATACCTCACGCATTGCGTCAAAGACAGTGCGGTCGCTGCGGTCATCAACGGGTGGCGCAGAACGCATAGCGCCTACAAGACCGCATGAATACTTCACGCATTACGTCAAACACAGTGCGTGCAGCAGCGGTCGACGTGAAACGCATAGCGCATAGCCGAGTGCGCTACCACTTTGCCATTCGGCGCTCGTACCAGAAGACCCTTTATTCACGCTACTTGAGGTACCTCAACTGATTCGTCCGTTGTTGGTGATATTTACGTTCTGATCTATTCACTCAGAGTACGGCGCGAAATTCGCGCTGGATTTTTTTTTTTTTTTTATTTCACGCTGGCTATTCACTCGGATGAATCATTGATTTTTAACAGTGTACGCGAAGAAAAATCCGCATACATTTCAAGAGATAATATCGCTTTGTTCTCCTTAAAAAAAATAAAATGGAAGTGGAGATTTTTAAACAAAACAAACGAGATACGTGGTCTGATAGTTTCACCGTCGATTTGTAAGCTTTCGGAGAACAAGGAGGGTACGTATGAGTTTATTTCGCGTATGTAGAAATCGGATGAAAAATAAATCGGAAATTATTTCACTTCTAGTATTTCAAGGAAAAACATCCCATTTCTCAGTATGTCCATAGAATATGTAAGTTAACAAAAGTCTTTCTGCGTTTTTCAGCAATGTTCATGACTCTCAACTTGCCCAGCTGACTGACAACGTGTCTTGATCATCTCCCATATTATAATGCAACAAGACTAGCCCTCGAAAACATAAGATATCTCACCGTAAGTACATGCATGCTCGTAATCAATCACTCATCCGATCCCTGGCCCTGCTTGAACAATAAGTACTTCTTGCTGTACTTATTACTGGAGTCAAGAAGTTGAAAGTAAAATTATCTGGTTTTAATCAAAATTGCAGGAAATTTGGGTTAGTGATTGAGCTTTTAAGTCTTTGGATATCAAGGCGATGCCAATTTTTTAGATACATCATTGTGATGTAATTCTTGAAGTACTTTCAAGCTCCAAATAAATCTCCCCCGTAAACCATCAATATCTCGGTGATATTCTCAAGTTTTACCTCAATTAGTAGTACAGAATGCTATTTCTAGCTCATCCGTAAAAGCACAGCTATCTGCGCGCGGAATCCAAAAGCACTGATGTGGTTTATATGAAATGCATGAGTGTGATATCGTCGATCCTCTGACGTAAGAGCATCGTATGTTGATTTCCACGTGAGCCTTGTTCCCGGTGTAAATCTATGCTTTTTGGGGCTCATGTAAAGATACAAATACGCCCTTACGCGAAAGGAGTGACGAATAGTGGTTCTTTATTGAAAAATATAGTTCAATGGAGTATATGCATGCGAATTTTTATTGCTTCATCTGAAAGTGCTGAAAGAGCTGATTTTACATCATCTTTTATAATTTTTTTCTGATATGGGAAATAGTATAAAAATAGATTTAAAAGTGAGAAAATGCACCGCCTAGTGACGTCATCTGGCGGCATTTCCCATTTAAACACACGTATTTCTGCAGATTAGTATTTTGTCATATCATCTCCAATAATTGTTCAATTCACGATCCGAAGTTATCCTCGTGTTCAGTTCACTCGATAGTTTCCACTTGAGCACGTACTTCATCAAATCTCAGACACCTGCAAATTCTCTATTATTATAAAGATTGTTAGGATGTTCTCGATGGCAATTAATATTAATTAAAAAATATTTTAAAATATCTTTGCAAACACGCCAATAAAATTTCAGGCAGGGTTTTTAAAACTCTTTTATCTACACACAAAAGGAGACGAACTTCTTTTTGAAGTACGATCATTTTTGCGTTTCAATGCAGGCCACCTCCTTCCCTAGTTTTTGAATGCCCCGAGTCAGATCCACCTGAAATGTTGCAACAGCGCGTTATGATTATTTAGCAGTGAGTAACGGCGGTGCTTTGAGGTTGGTATTAACTGGTTTCGTGCCGCATCGATTCGCTCATCGATAGAAGAGAGCTGGATGCCGCCGCACACGGCTCAAAGCACATGACAGATTTACTTTCACAGCGCATGCTTTTTTTCCGCAATTTGGGAGTCAAATTTTCATCGTTCAAGGATCTGGAGCTTTCATACTCGTTGCTTTGGTTCACCCTTCGTACAAGAATGACCTGTAGTTGGCCGGCTAGTGACCGTCTTCGAGTCATCCAAGGCAGCGGGCCGATTGTTGAAATTGAGAGGACAAGTCTATAGACAAAGAAGACAAAAGGTATGAAGGGATACTATCGGCGTGAGCGGGTGGTTGCAATAAAAAAAGGAACTAGGTAATAGACTAACTAACGGCAACCCATTGGAGACCTTTAGTTATTCCATAATTTTCTCCCTTGGTCTATATAAGAACCACTCATTTCAACCGACAGGATCGCTCCCTGCTCCTTATGTCTTCTTTTTTATAGATTTGTCAACCAGCGGGCTGATTATTGAAATTGATAGACAAAGCAATTGACAAAGAAGACAAAAAGGATTTGGAGGGATCCTATTGGTAGAAGCGGGTGGTTGCAATGGACAAAGGAGGTAGGTAGTAGACTAACTAACGGCAACCTACGAGAGACCCGACAGTTAGTCTATCATTTTCCCCCTTAGTCTATGAGAGCCTCCCATTTCAACCAATAGGATTGCTTTATACCCCCTATGTCTCCTTTGTCTATAGCTTTGTCAATCAATTTCAATAATCAGCCCGCAGTTTCGACAATCAGCCCGCTGGGGCCGTTCATAAAATGACGCAACGCTTTTCAAATTCGTTGACCCCCCCCCCCCCCCCCNTCGTCAATCGTAACGCTTTTGTGACATAGATCCCAATTCTCTAAAACGTAAAAAGAAAATGACGTATTACCTCCTTTGTCCATTGCAACCACCCGCTTCCACGAAAAGAATCGCTCAATTTTGCCTTTGTCTTCTTTGTCTATAGGTTTGTCTATCACTTTCAATACTCAGCCTGCTGTGTTCTAGAATCGCCACTGTCCATGTCTCTAATGGCAAGTTTTCCGCGCGGCAGGCCTCTTATGCTACTCATTTTAGTGATGACAAGAATTGAATTTATCTTAAGCGTCGTTGTCAGATACTACTAAAAAAATAAGCTATTTTCTCATTTAAACCCTCGTGAAATATCCCCAATTAATCGCACAACCTGGCTGCCTTGATCTCAACTTACATGGCGATTAAGTGGTGTGTGTAGGTGGTGTCTGGGCCTCTTGAATAAGCCGGAATTAGCCAGACTTTCAAACTTTTATTCTTACTTTCATAAGCATCTTGTTGAAAAATTGTATCAAAGTTTCCTTTCCTGTCCATACGCGCTAGACATGTCTCAGGCAAATAGCGAAATCAGGCATTTTGTCAAATGCCTAGGCAAATAGTTAAATATTCTGACTTAGATTAAAATTCTGATTTTTTCCCCTAATTTTAGACAAAATAATTAGTTGGACCTGTAAGAAAAGATTCTTAGTAAAAATTTGCATTAAACCATAGTATTTTAAACGATTTTTATCTTCTGGACAGACACTTATCTTGACATTTTCAACATGTCATAAAATACAGATTTTTTAGAATTTCAACATTTAAAAATATGGGAAGCAATTGAAGAGGAAGAGATAAAAAGAGTTTTTAGGTTCAATGAGTTATTTCCTCAAACATATTGAAAATTCGAGAGCTGTCTTCGCCATAAATTCACAAAATTTTGTAGACGGTCAAAATTCAACTATCTGCCTAGGCATTTGACAAAATGCCCTGATTTCACTATTTGCCTGCGACAGACATTCGGAGGAACTCAATTTTCCTGATGATGTGGATTACATTTTGCAGAATGGAACCAAGAACATTTCAATGTCGCTAAGCTTGTGCAATTTTTTCTAACTTTGCAAACTTAAACTAATCATCTGTACAAGTTTCATTTTTACTCCCAATAAACTATAAATATTATAAAAAAATACCTTTTTAAATTAAATTTTTGCGTGATTTCAGTGATTTTATAGCAAAGAATGTAAGTTGAACACATCGAATGCTCTTAGTGGTTTTTTGCAAAATGCATTCTGACTAAATTCTTGCGCAAACAATCGTGGACTTATTTTACTTAAAATGCGTTGAACTACATTTTGATCTCTCCTAAGGTGCTAATGGCTCAAATGTTAAAAGCACCAAATAAACGTATCTACCAACTAACCATGTGCACTTGCTCACCATATGATGTTTTACCTTGTCGATGAAAAATTTTAATCTCGTGACTCTGCAAACTCACCCGTCTTTCCCTCTCAATAAAAAAATTTATCATCAACACAAAGGAGAAATATGAAACTGGGTTGTTTACGTTGGATAAAAAATAGCGATTTTTTTTTTTTTTTTTTTTTTTTTTTTTTTTTTAAATTCCATTCATGTTTTAGTTTCTCCAGAAAATGTATTTCAAATTTTTTGAGCAAAACTATCAGAAAATATTGTTATGAAAACAAAAACAGCGAGGCGGACTTCCGGGCAAAGACGATGATCAAGATTTCTTCAGGGAAACGAAATGTCACAAGTGAGGTAGGCAAAGTCACACGCCAAGATACGTGGTTTGGTACTTACAGCATCGTTATGTAATTTAATTACACAAGACGTGATAGTTAACACTCGCCAATTTGTATGATGCAGATAAGTGAAAATAATCGTCACTTCAACTCAATTTAAATTCTCTTTAATCTTTCAAAAGGCACTTGCAGTTTAAAACGCATTGATGACTGATGGCAGTTAACAGTCACTTAAGCTTACTTTTGATACCACAGTTCCGTGAACGAAACTGTATTATTAGCCATTTTAATGCTTATAGAATTGTAAGGTGGTTTATGTAATAATTGCCACTTGATTTCCCGATTTAATTCAACATATGTGTGCTGGATACTCTGAAAAGGATCAATCGGAAAACCAGATAAACTTATTCAGTTTTTGGTTTTGTTCAACCCGACAGTCAAATCCAGTCAAAATTTTTCCTCCGATGTTTGTCAGACGTATCCACTGCCTCTCCAAAGACTTTTACAGTTGAAGTAAAAATAGCGAATAATGATGAAGACACCATTGAAAGTCTCTGTTCTTCGAGTAGTGTCAGAAGTCTGAGTATTTGAACTTAATCCAGGCGCGGAGGGTTTATCGCATGAACAAGATTGTCTGTAAAAGTGGTCAAACTTCTAAATGCCTCTTGGCATCATCATAAAGCCTGTGATGGAGCTACAAGGCCGGATTAAGGGGGTGGCCACATGGGCCACCCCCAAAATGTAGGGGGCGGCAAATTTTGCAATCTTTTTGAATGTAGGTATCAAAAAATGAGAGAAAACAATCGGATTCAGAAAATAAAGTACAACCTAGAAAAGGCGACAAAATCTCTCATTTCCTAAGAGAAAATAGAATTTTCTAAATAGAGTATAGTAATTTCTGATCGTGTCGTCTTTCGGTGATACAAGAGACGACACCTTTAATTAGTCGAGTTATGAGAGAAACCAAACACGCAATTTGACCTGGAACGGAGCGGCGCGGCGGTCGGCATGAAACACATATCGCCTACAAGACTGCATGAATACTTCACGCATCGCGTCAAACACACTGCGGTCAGCAGCAGGCGGCGTGAATGCATAGCGCCTACAAGACTACATTAATACGCCACGCATTGCGCCAATACAGTGCGGTCGGCGCGGCGGTGGAAGTTTTTGCAGTGGCGTGGCGTGCTTCACGATGAATCGATTGATCTGTCATTGAAACTTATGGAGAAGGATCGATAGACAGGGTGTTCGCAACGAACACCAATCGATTCTTTACCACCGTTTCAAATGGGGAAATATCGATACTCGATCATTCACGCATCGCCACTGGCATTTTGCACTTTTTTTGATGACGTAGGTCGGTACGGCGACTTTTATCATCGATTTTATTGGAAATGGTGTAGTTTATGGAAAAAATGCATTCTACATAAAGTGTTTGAAATTATATAATGAGTTGATGTAAGCAAAAAATCGGACGTTATGGTCCGTTTTTCATACTTCGAATTCCGGATTTACTCTAGGTCAATAGGTCCCGGGTTCGAATCCCGGTGGTGGCGTCTAATTTTCACGGAATTGACGAGTAGATCTGCTGAAACAGATTCTCCTCGGCCCTAATCCCTGAAAGTTAGAAAAGCCTGGAGCATGGAGCCTGATGTCTACGGACACTAAACATTGTCTAAAGTTGGCTGAAGGTGCTATAGACACAAAGCCATTAAACCAGCAGAAAAAAAAAAAAAAAAAAAAAATTCCGGATTTTGCTGACCACGTTGTACCGACCTACGTCACAGGGTGCACAGTCCTCAATGCAAACACCTCCTTTTTTTCTCTATGAACCTGACCTGGGCTAACCTGATCCTAACCTGACCTGGGCTAACCTAATCTCACCCTCTCCTGGTCAGATACGGTTGTACTTTCCCAGAGACAAGAGACCCTCCATTAGTATCTTGGCCATGGTGAAAGCTTTTACTTTCGGGACTTCAGCATTCTACTGTTGACTTACCTACATGGTTGATGTTCAACAACGTGTTGGCAGTTTCGTTATGCAAACAAGCCGAAAAAGGCCGAAGTTTAGGAAACTTGTTTGGCTCATGACGTCATCCGAAGCTCATCGACCATGTAGGTAAGTCAACAGCCGAGACTAGGGTGATGACTGTTGCTCCCTAGTAATTGTCCATAAGGAATTGTTGAAACCCCGAAAGTAAAAGCTTCCACCTGTCGCTAGGAGGCGAGTGGAGGGTCTCTTGTCTCTGTATTTTCCAAAGACATAAAGACGGAGCACTAAAAGCAAAAAATGAAGCTTCTAGAGCTTCTTTTCAATCACCTCTACTATTGGCTAGAGGATTGGCGGCGAAATCGGGACAAGTTTGAATTCAAATGTAGGGCGGGAACTAATAAATAAAATTGCGGAAACAAAGTATTTTAGGTTGATTTTTGCCCAAATTCAGGTACACACTCATATTTTATTAACTTTAGGTTAGTTTCGGTCCGTCGTCGACCGACTGATTTCATTTGGGAGTAACGTAGATCTAGAACTGTAACGGCCTGTTTGAACCTGCAGAACCACCATAAGCAGAAGAAAAACTAACTTTATCTGAGATTACTGCCTGTTACCGAGCAAAAGTAGGTGTAATATATTAGGACGCAGACCGAACTTTCTTAATATAATCGTTTTAAGCATTTAAAACACGTTTCGAAGAAGAAATAAGGAAAAATCAAGAGGACAAGTTCAAATCAAATTTCCGTTTGCCGCCATGGATTCCCGCGCTCATTTACACACTCACACAAGCGCGCAGCGCCGAACCTAGCTTCACTTTTTCCCCGTGCTTTTAGATACGAGCGCTCCGTCTTTATGTCTTTGGTATTTTCCGCTTAAAACGGTCTCGCAACAAGCCGCGGTGAGTCCGCTGGTCAGATGGCTGCTCGAAAACTGCCGGTCGGAGCGCGATTGCGATCAGTAGTGGAAAACGAGCTTTGCACCCGGCCCGGAGCCGTGGATGCCGGTCCGACGAGCCGGCAACATGGCCGTCACGTCGGGCACTCGAGCAGTCGAGCGCCGGCCGCGAGTGGTTTTACGCTAAAACAGCCCAAATCACAGCCGGCCGCCGATTGCGTTCCACCGTCCGCCGTTTGTCAAACATCCGCACATCTCCGCACGCATCGCTCAGTTTCCACACGACCCCTGCGCCAATCAAATCACCGCCAGACGCGAGTTTCCGCCGCGCGATTCGACCGCCGCGATTTAAATCCTTGTGCGTGCACCAAATTGTGAACCGAATCCGGGGTTTTCCATCGGATCAGGATTTTCAATACGCCCCGGCCTACGCTGATCACATAAGGTAAGGATTTACTCTCCCGTAATTCATTTAAATTGGAGAATTTGCGGGTGTCTGAAATTTTATGAATTCCATGTTTAGGATGTGTTAAAGATTGATACTGATAATCGTCCCCCTTAGTCTACAGTAATCATCCGATCCAACCAATCGAATCTCTCCATTTTCCCTTAGTCGGGGAATTTGCGGGTGTCTAAAATTTTATGATTTCCGTGTTTAAGATATGTTGAATTCCATATTTTAATCTTCCATTTATCAAGATTGATAAAAAAAAGCTATAGACAAAGAAGAACAAGAAAAAATTGAGCGATTCATGACTGTGATCCTCCTGACAAAGGAGGTAAGTAATGGACTAACCAAACGGTAGCCCACGAGACACCCTATAATTAATCCCAAAATTGCCCCCCTCCCACCCCTAGTCTATAGCAACCATCCAATCCAAACAATCGAATCGATCTATTTCCCCTTAGTCTTCTTTGTCTACGCTTTGTCTATCAGTTTCAATTAGCTGATCTAACCCATGGAGTACATAGAGTCGTAACAAAGAATTTGAATTTAACGGAGAATTTGGAGGTCTCTGAAATTCTATGAATTCCATGTTTAGGATATGTTAAAGATTGATAGAAATAGCGTTAGACAAAGAAGAATAAGCGAAAATGGAGCGACCACGTTGGTGGAAACGGGTGACTGCGACTTACAAAGGAGGTAAGTAATAGAGTAACCAAACGATAGCCCACGAGACCCCCTATAATTGATCCATTATCGTCCCCCTTAACCCTAACCTACCCCCGTAACCTAAGCCCACGAGACACCCTATAATTAGTCCATAATCGTCTCCCTTCGTCTATAGCAACCACTCGACCTAACCAATCTAATCGCTCCATTGTCCCTTAGTCCTCTCTTTAAGCTTTGTCTATAGATTTCAATCAACCCGCTGATCCAATCCATAGAGTACATACAGTCGTAATAGGGAATTTGAATTTAACGGAGAATTTGCAGATGTCTGAAATTTTATGAATTCCATGTTTAAGAACTATTAAAGATGTAGTCGGAGCAGGTTGACCGAATGGATGAAGAGAGACTAGCGAAAAATGTATGACCGGACAATTCTTACGCATGAGAAAAAATCGATTACTGATTTAACAATTAAATTGTTAACAAATATGTCCAACATGTTTGAAATGTACATTTTACAATAGTGAAGGGCTAATTTAACTACGGGGGTGGTTAAATTAGCATTTCCTAATTGTAAAATCTACATTGAATCATAAAAATCTGCAAAGTAGGAAGTAGTATTAGAATTGGTGAAAATACGGCAGGAGAAGAGGAAAATCTCGATATGTTTTCCGCTGATTATTGGTAGAAGTGAACATTAAGTTTGTGTACCGCCAAATTTTGATGCAACGGAAATAAGCAATGCTGACACTCCCCCCCCCCCCCCCNTGGATCAATGAGGTCTAGACCTATCCTCAAAAAGTGGGGGAAAGGCCAAGGTCTCCCAGAGAATTTTATTTTAAACAGAGCATTAAGAGTTTTAAGCAGGAAGTTTCTTTACGTCGGGAAAATGCAATGTCTTGGCTGGAAAGATAGAAATTCAAAGAACACAGAAAAAAATAGATGGTGCTGACGACAGAACCTTCTGTTCACAGGGCTCCTGCAGCTTCTTTGTCACACTTACAGAATGTTTCTGTTGTGAGAACAGAATTTCGGTCGGGGGAACAGAGTACTCCGTCCTCATAACGGAAGCTTCTGTCACTGTTACAAAACAAGTGCAGGAGCCCTGTGAACACAACTATTTTTTTCAGTGCACCGCAACAAAATTCTCTGAATTTTCAGGGTTTAAAAATTTTTTCAGATTTTGCTAATTTTCCCAAATTTTCCACTAACTTGTGCTTCCAAATTCAATAATTTAAAGCGTTTTTTGGCATATTTAGATCGAATACTTAAAAAAGGTAGACAGATGTCGATGCTGGGCCATGTAAATGTACATGAATGCAACCACCGCATCAGCCAGTGTATAGAACGATGATGGGATACATAACGTTATGGAGGGGTTGATGAGTGTCCAAGAAACCTGGCGTTACTTAATTTTTAAACATCCCTGGGGGATTATTAGCCTCCCCAGTTTGTTCAGGCCGATGGCTCTCTCTCGTTTCTCTGATTTGCGGAGCCTCTATTAAGTATTTAAGCACTTCAAAATCAACCCCTCTTGAGCCTCTTGAATTTACTTAATGAAACCGTTAAAAAGAGGATTTCCATCCTTCCAGCGAACAAATCCATTGTCTCTCAAATCCTAACGTTTAACTCGAATTTGTACATCTTCTGAATGTACTTCGATATCGATTGAATTGAATTGACGAGAAAGTAGATTAATGCGCTTTGTTTCTTACAATTTTTACTTATGCGTTATTTGGATTACATTTTTCTATATGACCTTCTATTTTTGACTCATTTAAGAAACGACATATTCTCCATTAGTTTCATTATGTAGACATGTGTTTTTATGGATGAGCCAGAGACAGTAGTTTCCTATTGTAACTTGCAATTTTAGTGCATATAAACTTAAGAGTTTTAACTTTTTTTTTTTTTTTTTTTTTTTTTTTTTTTTTTTTTACAACCGCAATGAATTTTTCACTGCATTTGCTGTGGCTTACGCATGCAACCCGGTGTTCTGCACAAGAACAATCATTACAAAAATGATGGGATACATCTTCATCATTATTTTATTGCAATTATAAATAATATTAATACAAGTAAACGTGGCAAAATCTAGCACGCTGCATTTACCAATGCTATAGGAGTCCGTAAAGTGTAAAAAATTGCATTAAATTTTGTTTATTTGGTTCTTGTAGCTGCTTCAAAATCAGTTGTTCCCGTTATCGTATTGATAATTTTTGATACCCCTTCTCTGTATATAAATGATACTGTTGAAAAATACAAATATCTAACACTGTATAACAATTAAAGAATCTTAGGGAAATTTCCAATGATGATTATTCTCTTAGTACTTTACCGCCTATAGGCTAGCTATATGGGAGCATTATAAGTGAGACAATCAATTTGAGATAATAAATCCTTTTGTTAAACACCGTTCGTAATTAATTCAAAAACTTAATTATGCACCTTAATAATCAGACATTTCATCCACTTCCCAAGAAGTATTTTTCAACGGCTAAGTCGCGATATTTCGAAATTAAGTTGCGATTTTATTACGATTTTTAATACATGCGTCACCGACAGGAAGAGTTGTAATAAGTTAGTAAGCAAGAAATCCAACCTCAAACTAAAACAGCTTTCCCCTAACTACATCCTCATTGTTTACATGTGAAATTGAATGAACTTACGTAATAAATATACAGGTTCTTGTCCAGGTGACGCCCATGTCGTTTTCGAGTTTTCGAATTCGGTATTCGAGTCAGGGTCACCCCGATTGATCTACTTTCCCTTTCTTTGGGTTAAGTTCCGATCGAGATTGTTTGTTGCTTGGCTGAAAAAGAGCGTAAGTGCACTTGGAGATAAGCCTGGGCAATAATTTAGTTGTATAGACTACAGGGTTAATTACAAACTGACGTCACGTCCTCGTCGGGAGGGCAGTGGCGACACTTTAAAGTTGCCAATACTATTTTTCCTCCATTTAAATGTATGTAAAACAATTGATTCTTGATGAGGTAGCTTATATCACCTATAATCGATATTTTAAATGGATTTAGATGGAAAAAAACTGGTTTGCCAATTCCCAGAGTCGCCACTGCGGGAAGGGAACGTAATAGTGGTGTAAAAGCGAGGTTAAAACTTAACGGTAGGCGTTTTTTTGGCAGGACCCGATATATATTAATCATTGATTAATAAAAGTTATCAAAATGACAATCCCGAAAGAACTTGTCAAGGCGAGGGATCGATTGATAATTCCTGAGATTGCCATTACGGCTTTAAAATTTAAGTAAATAAAATTTACGCCATTGAAAATTACGGCTCCTCAATGGCGTAAATCCCAGGGGGTGTTAAGGTCCAAATTAACGTTAGTTAGTGTGGCCAACATTTAATGACACCGAGATAGGCAGTTACTTAAGATAGGTGCTAAAATCGTCGTTTTCCTAAGGAAAGAACGTTATTTTATTCCAAGGTTGCAAAATTGACTCGAACAAGCTCGTTTTTTACAAAATGTACCTGTGCTTGTTCTGTTAAAAATTTGTCTAATTTTAGCACCAGCTCAGAAAAAAAATGAGCGAAACTTTCAGCTAGAAATGCCCAAGATTTTCCTCATAAAAATACAAGTTGTGAGGGAAAAGTTGGCAACATTGAAATATAGTTATGTTGTTTTGTGAGGGTAGACGAATTGGATTAAATTTTGCAATAAGGAACCACTATTTTTGGCTCTTCCATAATAGCACGCATCTGAATGCGGAAATGAATGGCATATATGTTCTTTCTAAAATGAGCCGGAAATAGTGGTTCCTTATTGCAAAATGTAATCCAATTGTTCTTACGACGATTTTCCTAAGCACAACAGCCCTACATTAAGAACCGCTGATCTACCTGAAAGTCCAGAGAAAATCTTTTTGAGATGAGGCTAATATGGCTCTTGAACACGGCACGGCACCGACATACAGTGGATCGAGTCAATCAGAGAGGTTGGACATGAAATTTTTTACTAAAACTGAAAATTTTGATGTTTATTTCGTCACGTGTTATATTTCGAGGGGTGCTTTAAAGAGAAAATTTCACGAGGAAACCAATGAAACCACTTTTAGGACATCGAAGTTTTGTATGAGCGGAGTTATAAGCTTTTAAAGTTTCCAAATTTTGTCCGACCTCTCCTATTGACTCGATCTACCGTGCGACACTGCAGAGAATAACCTCTAATTGTCATCCAACTCATACAGGATCCAGTAGCTATTAGATTGAAAAATGTAACAGTCGTTCCTCTAAACATATCTGTCAATCAACGACTGGCTCTCAGCGGAGTGATTGACGATCACAGAGGTCAAGTTATTGTCGGTGGCCGGACGTGGACGTTAACAAGACCTCGACTTTCAAAGCTTTCCTAACGTACTGCTTAGAGCTTTGATTCAAGGAGTCACTGCAGAATTTTATGAAACAAATTATTCTCAGCTCAATTACTGCACTTTTTCATTGAAAATTTGTCACGCGGGATTTATGACACATTTAATTTAATTTCCAAATAGGTTTTTGTCATCAGCAATTTGTCGGCCGCAAAATATTAACCTAGTCCGACTTACTCAGGTCTGTTTGAAGTGAGCTTTCTTAAATCAAAAGAAATATAATTTTATAATCAAAAGATAAAGATGGAGAGAAAAAATAAGAAAAAGAGGAAAGACAATCAAAAGTAAAATAAGAAAGAGGAGAAGGAGAAAAATAGAAAGATAAAGATTGAGCAGAGAAAATGTCTCTGCTTTCTCTTTTTCTGGAAATTCCTCTTCTTCTTTCTATACTTCTCCCTCTTCTTTTGCCGCTCTTTATTTTCTTTTCCCTCCTTCTCTTTTGCTTATGAGCATTTTGTCTTATTTTTTTCATCTTCCTTATCTTTTTCCTCTCCTCCTCTTCTAATTTTCTGTCTTCCGAATTTAACACGTCCTCACAAACACACAAGTCAGTGGGCTGATTATTGATATTGATAGACAAAAAAAATAGACAAAGAAGACGTAGAGAAAATCGACCGATCTCAATTGTTGAGACGAATGATTCTAACAGACTAAGGTGGAAAATGGTGGAATGGCCATAGGGTTTCTTGGGGGTTGCCATTAGTTACTCTATTTTAGAGTACCTGTATAGCTAGAGTATAGACAGATGTGAAACTCCGAAAATTCATCAGGCCTTCACCGATGCCTCCGCGAATAAAGTTAGGGCCCAGAAATGCAGCCAACCTATGAATTTCAAATGTCCAGAGCGATTTACAAATACAATTGTTACGAACCGTCGTTTATAAAGCATGTGATTGGCTTACTTTGTGCACAATTTTACTTATTTTTGCTAAAGAACGCTCATTTATATACATTCTTGGCCATCTTGGTTAGAATTGAAATCTGTAGGCTGGCAGTGAAATTTCGTGTGTTAGAAGTTGCTCAGAAGGGTGGCTGCACTTTTGGGCCCTAAGCTCTCCATCAAGCGATCTGTCCATACTCTCGCTATAAAGGTATACTCTACTCTATTTTTTACCTCCTTTGTCCATTGCAGCCTTTCGCCTCCACCAATAGGATCGCTCAATTTTCTCTTTATCTATCAATTTCAATAATCAGACCGCAGATGCAACTGATGCATGTATATAGTCTTGGGACCCGAGTCAAGTAGACTAGATTAAAGTATTTTCTGAAACAAGTGGAGAAACCCTTGATGAAATGCCTAGCTGAAAGCCAACTTTACGCAGATTCTAAACCTTCAATCGTATGTTCAATCATAGGAGGTACATCAACGTTAAAGTTCCATCTGGAATAGATTTTCCCGTCCAACCCACCACAGGTATAGGCTCCCCGTCCTCTGCAACCATCCGAATGACCTTTTATCACCATTGCAACGAGATATATCGTCGATCCGTCTCAACCTGGGAGCATTTTTATTTTTTGCATGAATAATTACATCGTTGAGGCGATGTTGCCAAAAAGCCGCAAGAAAAGGCATCGAGCCGAACCTACGTGAAAATCAGGCCGTTTTCACTGCATTCTGGTGCATGTAGATCCGCTTATCGCAATTATTGTGAGACTCCTCGCCCAGGGATAATGTGAAGAAACGGTCAGTTCCAGACACTCAGCAGCACCGCGTAAGTGCAATAGAAATCGGCCGCTTTTACGCTTTTTTTGCATGAAGACGAGGGAAAAATGGGAAAAACAACTGAAAGAAAACTCCCGGTAATTAATTAGTATTATCTCGAGAAAAAGCAAATGAGCGGCTAATTTTACGCGGTTGACTCGTTGTTTTCCCTAATCGTTCCAGAACGCAGTTACGAAAATTGGAAATAGATAATATGGCAACGTTGCTAATTAATCGCGCTCTTCTTGACGTAATTGTGAAATAATCGGCGTTATTGGGTATTTTTTTCTCGCTGCAATGAAGCGTCTTCTGATAGGATGCGAGAAAGTTATGGCAGTCTCACCTTGGTGTTTAAATCAGCAAGTAGGTGAACTTTGTGTGTGCGATCAGAGCGCAAAAAAGGGTCGGTCGTCATGTTATCGCAATCGAGACGGCGGACATTAATTTCCTTTTCGTAATTAATTGTTATCTGCACTCATTTAATTATTTCGGCGACGATTAGTTCGGTATCGACGCTTTTCTGGAGGGCCAAACGCCTCGGTTTGCAAAACTCAACTTTCAATTCGGTGAACAGAAGCTTCAGTTCTACGAACCAAGGATTCAGTTCAGTAATCTGAAACAGAACGTGATCCATAGGTATCAAGTGGAGTTGAACCGAGACATCGACTTCCAGAGCTGAATCTTCAGTTCACCGAACTAAAAATAAAATTTACAATATTTGTAGTAATAAATCATTGTAATCCCTTTCAACGACCCATTTTCAAAGTTATAGTCACCCCCTCTTCTATCCGCGTATTTCAGCGAAATATCTCCAAAAACCCCCGAATTTTTCTCAATCATGTTTTCGCAGCGTTCTCTTGATTATTTTAAAATCGGGAAGGGGGGCTTTCAGCTAGCGTTACCTAATTAGAAGAGGGGGGTGTATAGGGCTGCGTTACAGTGGGGAGATGGGGGGGTCAAAAATCGGAAAACGTGCGTCGCGTAAGAGCTCAATGACCTAACCTCCAAATTACCGACATGTCCGCACGCCCTCCTTATAAAGTTACTCTAGTCTGCCGTGATAGCGAGGAGAGCAGTAAGTGCAAAAATGAAGTTTTGAGAAAATGGGCCCAAAAGCTTCTGAGTGGAACATTATATTGAAAAAAACCTCCGTTCTTAGTCAAATCGCAATTAATCATTCGATAAACTTTTAGAAATCATTTAGGGGATTAAAAGTCGACCGATTATATTTGAAAGTACATGAAAAAGGTAAAATTCAGTTTCATGTTAGGTTAGTTTTGGCAAGACAGCAGTGCGTGCTATCTTCTGCGTGCTTTTGTGGTCGCGTGTTGGACACACAACGAACACATTTTCAGGTTCGAAATCGGCAGATGAGGGCGGCATTCCTCTTGAAAGCACTGTTTTCATTGGCTCTCACGCACCTACGGCTGTTTTGAAAAAAACTACGTCATTTTTTGTGCACTTACGGCTTTTTCATACCTCCCGTTTTCATTAATTTAGGATGAATTTTGCTGTTTTAACTGCCTCAGTAATTTCATCTGAAAGAGTTTAGACGAATTTTGAAGAAATCTCGATTTCGAAAATTTTTCACTTACCTATACCACTGAAAAAAAAAAGTTCGGTAAATCCGAACTAGTTAGGATCACATGAAACCAGGTTTTGTTCGGTACACACAACCGAATTATTCGCTCTGTTCAACCGAATTGTTTGGTTTGTGCGACCGAACCATTATAAATTCTTACAGTTCGGTTCAGTGGACCGAACAGTTCGGCTGAGCAGACCAAATAGTTCGGCTGAGCAGACCGAACAGTTCGGCTGAGCAGACCAAATAGTTCGGCTGAGCAAACCGAACAGTTCGGCTGAGCAGACCGAATAATTCGGTCGTGTGTAACGAACAAAATCGTGGTTCCGTATGATCCTGACCAGTTCGGATTTA
Source organism: Bemisia tabaci (assembly GCF_001854935.1). Taxonomy (NCBI): domain Eukaryota; kingdom Metazoa; phylum Arthropoda; class Insecta; order Hemiptera; family Aleyrodidae; genus Bemisia; species Bemisia tabaci. Next base: position 679,490 of record NW_017550603.1, on the reverse strand, counting down.
CCGAACTTTTTTTTCAGTGACGGCTCTCTTCGCTATCACGGCAGTAGTAGCTACCCAACTCTGACGTCACTTCGAATCACCCCTATCACGATGCGTGGGCCTACTTTCCGTCGCAAAAGTTCGACGGGAGATCATCTCGCAGGATCGGCGGGAGGAAACGATCGGGAGGGNNGGGGCTCACGGCATCCGCAGGGGGCGGGGGGTCAATTGACGGGCGATGCTACGCTGGCGCAACGATTCAATTGATTCTCGGAAATGAACTGGTGAACTTAATCTTGGGCAATAACGCACATCGTGACATTATGATTGACGGCGCGGCGGCGGACATTGTAGCCGCGGTTGGCGACTTGACCACTCACAGGGTGAGCCGATCGATTTCCGAGCCAATCGAATTGTGGTCGCTTTGCGCAGCGGAACGAACCATTCCGAGAGATCGGTCGTTAAATTTACGACTCAAATTGAAAATTTTGATGTTCATTTCGTTACAGTGTATATTTATAGGGATGTATTCGTTGTCATTAAATTGAATATAAACTTTAGACTTCCATCTTTGTTAATAGGACGTATTTCTATCGAGCTGAAGTATGTGCGGGTGGGAAATACGGGTTGTGCTCGTTAGCTCTCGGGCGGTTAGAATGGAGATGTTGCATGTGTGAGGAATTTGTGATTTGACTATGGTTTATTGAGTAAAAGTTCGCGAGAAACACGATGGTGCCACTAGTTTTCCCTGAAATCAACTCCCAAGCTCAAAAAAAGCTCTCAAAGTTGAGGCAAAATGGAGGGGATATCCCACGCTATCCTGAGAGTCCACCTCTACATCAAGACAAACTCGCCATGCGAAGATAGGGAGCAAATACATTGACAGGGCTGCCACTCATTTTGGGGAATCTAAAACTGAAAACACGGCAACCCTGCTAATGTATTTGCTCCCTATCTTCGCATGGGAGAGTTTGTCTTGATGTAGAGGTGGACTCTCAGGATAGCGTGGAATATCCCCTCCATTTGGCCTCAACTTTGAGAGCTTTTTTTGAGCTTGGGGTTTGATTTCAGGGAAAACCAGTGGCACTATCATGTTTCTCGCCAAATTTTACGTGAGAAACAATAGTCAAATCGCAAATTCCTCACACATGCATCATCTCCATCAATGGGAATTATGAAACGCCAGTGACGTCAGCGGCAACGGAACCACCGCCGCGGTCCTCCGTGTTGGTCTTCAACTCATGAGCCCTGTCCACGAGGCTCTTTTGCCATGCTCAAGGCTCATGAGTCCCGCATACAGTTGGCACATGGTTTCGTTTGGTGAATTTAAAATCCCGCTTTTCCATTTCACCAAAAGGAATCACGCACACTTTTACACTGTTCCTTATCCAGTTCACCACGAGCATACCCCATCTTTCCCACCTGCACATAGTTCTGTTTCGTAGAAATATGTCCAATACTAGAGTACCTATGCAGGGAGAGAACAAACATGTCGGTACACTTGAGGTTAGATCATGGAGATCGATAAAGCACAAAAACATAGCCCAAATATACGAATAAAGAAGGAGATTTAATTAAAATATGTGGGTGAACGAGGCTGAAAAATTATTGAAACACTAAAAGGCAGGACGTTTCGAGCTGTCACCAGCTCATTTTCAGCTGCAAACACACATAAAAATAAGTAAAAAATTGAGTGGCGGCCTGACCCCAGCCGTTATCACTTAACCACTCTAACGGCTAGGGCCAGGTCGCCACTCAATTTTTTACTTGTTTTTAGGTGTTTTTGCAGCTGAAAATGAGCGGGTGACAGCTCGAAACGTCCTGCTTTTTAGTGTTTCAATAATTTTTTAGCCTTGTTTTGTGTTTACCCATATTTTAATTAAATCTCCTTCTTTATCATGGATATCTTAGGTTCCAATCAGGCAGCCAACCTATGAATTCACGTATTTAGGGTGATTTATTGTTACAATCGTTGTGAGGTCTTAAATAGGCTGGCTCTGGCAGACCGATTGCTGCAATACTGAGGAAGACTGAACGACAGATCAACCTACACTGAAAGTAACCATAGACCGAAAAATCGAGAAAATTTTGCTCAAATTTTAGTTTTAATTTAAAGTTTTGGCATAACACGGATTTATTAGTTTTACGCCGTTTCCGCTGTTACGCACATTTCAGCTCTTTCTTTCCACATAATTTATTTTGTAGTTTTATATAAAGTCTCATCTTCATTCAGTACAACTGGTAGGTGATATAATACAAGCGAATAAAACCAATTTTTCAATTTCACCTAAGTCTGCTTGGGTCCTTCGCCATTTTTGGGTTGTAGGCAGCTGAGGTGCCCGAGCTAATCAAAAATTAATCATCCCACCTTGTCGATTAATTTCCTTTTTATTCCGATTGATGCGGCGGGGGGCCTAAACCTTGGCGGCCAGATCGATTCTGCGAAAAAGGATGGTGGCATGCTGTTAAGCTTGACTAACATTAGTAGTTGACGGATGAATCAGCTGAACGCCTGTCTGGCGGATTCCTGGGCCATGAATTTAGGTGATTTCTCGGAAACTCCTTCGGGTTAGTTAGATGCTGCCGAAATGTCAATATCTTACTCGTTTGCGCGGTGAAACATTTTAGGGAGTTGACAAATATCAGGTAGCAGCTCGCACTCATTGTGGTGCGACAGAATTGCTGGGAATCAATTTGCTGGGGAGATTTTAACCGTTTTCATCTAGAATGGAATTGAGGAGTTCGATGCAAAAATGGCCCGAGCAGTAAAATCGCAGTTGCACAAAACAGCGATTGAATATTTCATTGTGGTATACCAAGTTGTTACACCATCAGGTATAGCATTGGCTGAGGTAAAAAAAAAATTAGTTATACCCTCAAATTAAGTTGGCTCGATTGAAATACAGGAATTGTTGGGAATGAGAAATTACAGAAATACGAAAGGTTTACTTTTGACGTTTTTGCATAAAACAACTGATTTATAAGGACATCCTGTGTCTAAATACCTAATACCTAAGCCTTTTCGCATAGAATCTATTTTAACATATGCGGGATGCATATGTGGGTTTCTAAGAAAATAGAAAGAAATTGAATTTTTGAAAAGAAAAATGTATGAAAAAATTTAAAATTTTTCGACGTAATAATGACAATATGTTTAGTTCGAAAAATTGTTCGCCGCTCCGGCCATTTTTGCAACTCACTCCTCAGTTACTTATTAAAGTTACTCAATATTAAACCCGCAGATACGTGTGTTTTCATGACAAGTTGATCAGCTCGGCTATTCTCAGTAATTAGGGAATCCCAAACCAAGCTTGCCAAAAACTAGTTTTATCCAGATAGCCTGCCGTATAGGTTCAGAACCAACAAGGATTGTCGTGATAAACTCGCAAAAATGTGAGCCGCGAAGTTAAATGGGCTCCGGCCGGATCGAGTGCGATTTGATGCTCTAATGAGGAAAAATTACTCAGCGGGGAAAAATTTCATTCAAAGTAGTCAAGAAAGTAAAACATGTACGGCAGCAATTAAAATTCTCGGCAAAATTGCTGAGACTGGAAACCTGTACCTATAAGCTAGAGGTAACAAATCGATGGCTAAGTGTGACACCACGTATCTCCATTGCGGTATTTTCAAAATCTCAGTTCCTAGCTTATTTTTTCGAAGGGGAACAAGTCAATTATTGTACAGCGTGAAATTTATGCAGAATAATCAGCTAACGGAGAGGATAAATTGAGGATGTTTTCAAGGAAGGTCTTAATTTTTAGCCATCAATATTAAAATCTCAATCATTTTCACTTTGAAACTTGATTAAGGACTGATACGTGAAAGACACAATACACCTAAAAAGACATAATTTTAACATTGCGTTTGAATAACCACACTGAAAAAATGGTATGCTGTTTTAGCATCTAGGATATCAAAAATGTGTCTGGTGATGTGAAGATGCTGCCTGCCTTGATTGCCTACTCACAATCAGTTGAATTTGCACTCACAGGATGTTAAGTTTACTGGCGGGGGCAGTAAAGGTAGTATCTTGGGATCACCAGAAACATTTTTGACATCCTAGATGCTAAAAAAACATATTAATTTCAGTGCAATCATAAAAAATTCTCACATTTTTATTGAATTTTAAATTATACTCGTGCTTACGCTTGTTTTCCTTCACATAATTCTTGAAGTGGTAATTCGTTTAAAACATTCTGCCCTAAAAATTATAAATTTTCTAAAATTTTTCGTTTACAACATTTCATACTTACAGTGGATATTCAGTAAAGAAATTGCAGCAAAATATATGCATATGTTATCCTCATAGTAGATGAAACGTAAACAGATATTTTGAGACACCACAACCGAAAAATGCTCTACACGCGACCAGTACCTTACCAAGCATTGAAAGAAAAGCCTCTTGGATCCTAATTTTAGACTCTTGAAAAATTTGACAAGAAAAAATACTCTTGATTCAATCGGATTTTTTCTTAAATCAAAAGGAAATCCGCTTAGGTTAAGAGACTTGGCTCTCGGTTCAAGCAAAAATCCGGTTCAATCGAGGATTTTTATTGTCAAGTTTTTTAAAAGTCTGGACTCTGGATCCAACAGACTTTTTTCTAGTGAGCGCCTCAATTAATTGCTTCACGTTGATACAATGTTTTCGGAAAGTGAAATAATGATGCAAAATCAAGTTATTCCACGTAATAATCTGGGAATATTATTACCTGAAATATCATCAAGTGCACAAACAGTAGAGCATGCAGACTGCGAAAAGTTAAATTTTTTAACCCGCGTTTAAGTCTCTTAAAACGCACGTCTCTAAAACTTTGAACAGAATAATTGTCAACATTCAATCTCAATTTTTTCCTCTTTACTCTAAACTGGATTTTAATTATTTTCAATTTAAATCTCCGCAAAGTGATTTTAATACTCCTATCCGGGCAATCTATAAATGAAATTTCGATTATTCATTTGGAAGTTTAAATTGATTTATCTACGTGTAACAAGACAGTGTTATGATGACATTGATCAAAGCATTTCCTTAATCTGCTCTTTTTTAACGTACTAAATCTAATTAATTTTTTGGTGAAATTTACTGTCTCGAATTAATTTCAAATTATCGAGATAGTGTGTGCGCCACGGAGAACAAAAATTGTTGCTCTTAAAATACTCATTGTGGATTTCAGGGGTTTTCCTTGTCTTCGTTACAATAACCTTTTATGTCAAAAACTAATCCGGTCCTGCTCACAATGCTACATTGTTAATGTGACTAGAATCACCAAAATAATATTGTAACTAAACACACTGAAAAAAATATGGTAGATTTTACCATACTCTGACACAGTGATCCAAGTATGCTAATAGACACTAGACTCCATGGTAGCATTTACCATACTCTGGTAAGTATCACCGGAGTTCTGGTGACTGCTATAATTCTGGTATTTCCACCAAATAGTATCATCGTATAAAAAAAACAAGTAGACTCAAAGTAGATTTTACCATACTTTTTTCAGTGTAATTTAAAGTAGATAGGACCTAGAATCTACCATGAGCATTTTCAGAGGAACGATTCTTTTTTCACCGTGGCTTTCATCCGACATAATTGAACTCCACTTGAGCATGTAAATTACCCACCCGAAATTTTGATTTTGCCATGAACCGAGCGCGTGTAGATTTTACTCCGATTCCAGCCATCAAGTGAGCTAGATTAGTGACAAAAATATTCCTTCCCAGTTCAGCACGCAGGAAGAGCGTGCTGCTAACCGAAATTGAATTCTAGAAAAAGAACATGTCCAATTTGAGATGAGCCCCGATACGAATAAAAATCCCGCCCGGCAAGGGAGCAATGTGTACGTTGCCGCAACGTTGCAAGGCAACATTTTTGATGATATTGCTTTGTAAAGGTAAAGCAGCAACGTTTAAGCAATGTTTCAGCAATGTTGACTGACATTATATTTCAGACAATATTTTCAAAACGTTTTTAGAAATGTTTCTGGAACATTATTAAAAAACGTTTCAATAAATATTTCTTAGATATATTGTGACAACGTTGTTAAACATTATTAGTCAGGGAGAAACACGATTTGACCCGGAACAAATTGCTTAACAAACTTTTCCTATGTAAACGTCATCAGTAGGTCCTCCTGAACAACATACCAAAAGTTTACCACGGTCCGACCCCGGAACACCCCCCAAAATGCCTAAATTTCAAAATGGCGGCCATAATAAGGCCTCTGGGATTTCGGTTTTTTAAAATGCGCATATAGTGTCATGTGAGGCATCAATCCCTGTGTAATTTTGGTCGTAGAACTCAGATATGAGGTCAGGCAGATGCTGTGCTGCAAATTGGAGGGGACACTTTTACACTGTTTCAGGTGTTCTCCTTTCTGTTGTTTCTCAACAGATGATTTTCTCCAATCAATATAAGGGAATGCGCCCTCATACAATGTCGCAAAAATATGTATATGTATATACAAAAATAAACAAAAATTAATTGATAGATAATTTAAAAAATAAAAAAATTAACAATAAAAATATACAAATGAAGATAAAATTAAAAGAAATAAAAAAATAATTTAAAAATAAAATAATAAAAGTAAATATAAATAATTAGAAAATAATTTAATACAAAATGAAAATACCAAATAATTATAATAATAAAAAATAATTATAATATAATTAGATAAATAATTAAAATAATAATAATTTTATTTATATAAAATGAATATATTTATTCAATTCTTTTTTAATTTTTTTTTCATACTCCTTTTTTTTTAAAAACTTGATCTTCCTAATATTATGTTCAGTATCCTTCGTTGTAGAATTATGCACAGAAATGCAAGAATATCATTGCTTTCTATCATTGAACCAGATCTAGGGATGTTTATTAATGCTAAATAACCAATTCTTCCCACGCGAGCGTCCGTAGCTGAGTGGCAGCGACACACGGGCGATCACTGAAGTTCAGCAACATCGGGCGTAGTTAGTACTTCGATGGGAGCCCGCTTGGGAACCCGGGCGGAGCGCGGCTACTATCGGATTTAGAGTAAGTTTCGGGTGCCCAAGGAATACTTCTCTGCGGTCCACATTGAATTCTAGGAGCAAAAATGCAGAGTACTCCTAAAAAAAATCCCCGAAATTTTTTCACCGTATGTTTGCAACATTCCCATTATGTTGCTAAAACGTATTTTTGCAACATTCCCATTATGTTGCTAAAACACATTGCAGACACATTGCCAATTACATTCATGCAAGCTGACAAAATTACACGTTGTGGCAACGTTATCACAACGTTGCCCGAATACGTAAACGGCGAAATTGCAACGTTTTGGCAACGTTGCCACAACGTAATTTTGCCGGGCGTAACCCTATCGTTTCGAGGCTAATATGAAATCGGACATGTTTCCTTCCAGAAACACCTGATTCGATTTTCAGACGACGGAGGCGACTCATGTAAGTCAACGACATGATTGTGAATTATTAGACTTCCTACTCTAAATCGATACGCTTCCTGGTTGAGTTGGGTTTGTCTTCGGTTACCTACCGCCGAAATGGAGACAAAGTAGGGATTTCAACAAGTCTGCTTTTTCTCGTAGGATAATGCATAATTAATTCATTATAGGAGGGAAAGGAGGAAAGAGATCTCGAATTAACTTGTTTATTTCGAAAACGGAAAAATAGGAATGAATCGCAGCTTCGTCGGTAAATGGAGGAGGTATCGTTTGGACCGCGTTAAGCAGGAGGAATCAAGTCACATCAGTTATTGCCATATTTTATCGGACAATCCATTTTTTTTGTAAAAGAATGGTTGTAACTTCATTTTTTTTGTTGATAAATTCAGTGAATTTTCCTCACGCCACACAGTGGATTGAGTCGATAGGAGACGTCGGACAAAATTTGGAAACTTTAAGAGTTTACAACTCTGTTTATACAAAACTTTGAGGTTCTAAAAGTGGTTTCATTGGCTTCCTCGTGAAGTTTTTCTCTAGAGGCTCCCCTTAACATTTAAAATACGACAAAATAAACATACAAATTTGCATTTTTAGTCAAAAATTTCATGTCCGACCTCTCTGTTTGACTCGATTCACTTTGCGCCACAGCGGAAATTCCCTGAAATCCTTAAAACAATTTACAGAATATACCGTTCTCATAGAAAATTTAACTCGTCTGATGAAATTAGACAATTGCTGTTGTAACCGAGCACTTTCTTCTCTTCTTGATGCGATTAATTTAATTAAGTGGAAGACGGAAGGTAAACAAGCAGTAAACTCCAACGCATTCGCGTCGGAAAGCGGCTCTGGCGACGGTAGTTCGCCAAAACTAATCGGAACTTTATGAATAAATTGCTCCATTTAAAAATCAAAACAATATCGAATTGCGATATATTACACGGATAAGATAGGGCTATGTCCTGTCGTAAGCGGCGACATAGAGTCGATGTCATTTCAATAATCGCCCCGATGGCCACGATAGTTGTTAAACGTTTACGGTTTCCTTGGTAACCTTTGTTTGCTATCAGCTGATATCGAGTAATATGCCTAGGAAGCTCCAACCACTGCATTCTTCCAAAAAACCGCGAAAACTTTAAAATTCAAAATTTCAAATTTTGAACGTAAAGTACATTTTTTCCATCACGAGATTAAAGCACAGACAAGTTTTGAATTATTGACTGTATCACCATGATTCCAAAAATACACTGCACAACATAGCCTTGGCTAACAATAAAACAATATGCAATAAAATAAAGTCATGACAAGGTACATGGTCGAAAATGGCGCCGATTCCCATTAACCAACGCGCGGTCTCTCCAATGTAACATGGTCCATTGATACTCCCCAGCTGGGACCGTCCGGAATAGCAGCTCTAGTGCAAGCACCAGAGCCGCTAAAATTACTTAGCGTATATCTCTTGGCCCAAAAAACTGTTCAAACTGATGATGCGGGGGAAGTGCATGTTTGGTGCGATTTTTTCTCGAAAAATTTACTATAAACAACTTTAGTCCAAGACTATCAATATAAATAATGACATTTTGACGGTGAAACTACCAGACGACGTATCTCATTTACGGTTTCTAAAAATCTCCTCTCTCGTTCTATTTTTCCGAGGAACAACAACTCAACATTACTTCTTGAGGTTTTCACAGAGTTTACTTTGCACATTGAAGAAAAATTACGGAAGCTCTCAGGAATTGACGTTGAGCAGTTTCCTATTAAAAATAACGTATAACAGGGAGTCTGCAGCGTTGCGAACCAAGATGCGTGGTCTGGTAGCTTCACCGTTGATGCTCCTTGAAAAAAGTCAGTGAGTGGGCTTATGTTTCCGCCTGAATTTCCTAGATCAAATGCCAGATGCGTTATGAGCTTCCGGGTAATTTTCTAATTTTGAACGCATTTTTATAGAAATAGGTCACCCCTCCCCCACCCCCTCCTCGCTCCTTGGCTCCTTTACCCTCTCACGTTATGGCAATATTAATTTTCCTCAATTTAAAAGTTTGAAAAAACATAGATTGTAAATGAAACAACTTGCTTTATAATGAACTTTAATGGATGAGGCACTAAGTTAGTTGCCAACTTTCAAGAATATTCAACTTACAACACAGTCCAAATAATTGACAACTTTATCAATTTGTAATATTTCATCGGAGGATTTTGTCTATCAGTAGTGAAACTGTCAGATCACGGATCATAACTGCTGGTGTTTGAACATTTCTGATCGTATTTTTATTATATACAAACAGATAAATTCTCAAATATTTTTTTCATAATTTCCAGAGAATGTTAAGAGAACGAGGAAAAATCATACGAAATTCTGTGCAAAAATGATAAACTTCGGATTTTTTTATCGGTAGAACTACAAAAAGGTGTATCTCATCTCCGGTGTTTCCAAATCTCCTCTGAAATTTTATTTTACCAAAAGAGGAAAAACCCACATCATAACTTGGAATTTTCATACTTGTGAAGAAAAATTGATGACGTTAAGTATGTTGGTTCATTTATGAAATCAATTTTCACAGGGAATCCGCAGAGGCATCTCTTACGCGTTTTTGCAGTTTCACTCGAAATGTGAAGTGTGCAAATCGAGATAGTTAGTTAGTTAGTTAGTATAATTTTAAGACATTCAGCGTCTCAGGCTATGAATGTCTTTACAGATAATTTTTATGGTTTGGCACTTTCACGTCGATAGATAACACGCTGCAAATATGTAGAACTTTAATTTAAAGTTGAACTTCTTTTTATCGGGATGCATTTTGTTTGATGATATTACCTTTCTCCCAATCACTTGTTATCCGATTTTAGGCGATAGCTATTTCGATGTTACGTACACATCATCATCAGGCCACTTCGACTTCGATTTGGTAAACACTAAAAGTCACATCGTATATTATTAAAATTTACTAAAATTTACTAAAAAGCACTATTAAAACACTCGTGGGTGCACCCTTCGCCGCGAACGCGTCCTCGGAAACAAGCGAATCGGATAACAAGTGATCGGGAGAAAGGTAATATCATCAAACATGTAGAACTTTCCTCAAAAATAAATATTCTTGGGGGATAGTTTGGCAACCATCAAATGTCATACGACGTTTCTCTTTAGCACTGAAGAATTGTCTAATGATTAACATACGCGAGTCCCCTTAGAAACTTAGACAGGAATCCGGAAACAATTCGCTCCGCGAATCAATCTAACGCGAACAATCTGCGCTAGGTCAGAAATCGTGTTTTTGTGGCATGACCGGAAATCTATGACTTTCGTTTTCCTCGATCTCCGAGAATATACAGGGTGCCTGGAAAGTCGCCGAACTCTCTGCTAACTTTTGATCGGAACAAGTTAGAGACTTGAAATTTTATCGTGCTCCATGTACGAGGGCGACTTTATTTAGAATCCTACAAAATAATGGGGGACCAAGGCGGAGGAAGACACGGACCTGAACTTCTTTTGTTTTAAAGGCCATTTTTCTTCCCTCTCGTGATACGTCATCACAAAAATTGCAAAGTTTGGTTCAAACCGCAAATCTTCACCTTTCACCGCTCTAAAATGGTGACTATCAAAGTTATAAAAATGTGAACTGTTGAGCTTTCCTTTCCACATCAGTAAGAGGATTGTATTTTGCAAAAAGGAACCAAGAGTATTCCAATGTTGCTAGTGTTATGCTAATTTATATTCTCAGCAATAAAATAAGATTTGAAAAGGTAATTTTTGTCTTGAATTGATAGTTTATTGGGAATGAAGATAAAACTTGTTCAGATTATCAGTTTATATTTGCAAGGTAAAAAGAGTTGCACGATCTTAGCGACACTGGAATGCTCTTGGTTCCTTGTTGCAAAATGCAATCCAAGTAATAGATGGTGACCTCCAGTTTTCACTTTTCGCTGAAAAGTTTCTGCGTTTATTTTTCTACCGATAATGTATCTTTCAATGAGATTTTTCAAAAATAATTTTTCAAACGGAGGGGAGCTTGCCTTGTGTTTCGGCGCACCATATTTTGCCCCCACTGAGTGTAACATCCATCATTGGCAAGAGAATAAAAGCTGCGGCTTCCCAGCGGACTGTGTAAGTTGCTGTCTACCGTATTCCCAAAATAAAACTTTGACTGGCCGCCATTGTGGATCGGTGATGGATACCGTGTGGATTGTGGATTGGTGGTGGTGGTGGCTTGCGGTTTCAATCAAAACCCTGACTTTTTATGATCTTCTTGTGTGTATCACAAAGGGGAGATTACTGTTTGAAAAAAAATTGAGATCTGTGCCCTGACGGGTTCGATGAATTTTCGGATGCTCTCTAAGATGTGGAAGGTCCCAAAAGTAGTTCCTTTCGACGCAGAAGCACCCCCAAAATTTTAAGACTCTGACTCAATTTGATCAAAAATCTGCATAGCAGCGTCGAAGACTTTCCTGATACCCTGTAATACATAATTTAGTGTGGTGAGATGATCGACTCTGTTGAGATCGTGAGTAGTGCTCGCAACCACGCATTTTCGAAAGACGCAGGGAAATTCGCACGAGTGGCATGGCGTGATTTGCGATCTACGGATTGATCTACCGTTTAGACCTGTGAAATAGGATCAATAAACAGGGTGTTGCGGCAAGCTCTTTAATAATCGATTCTTTATCATAGCCTCAAAGGGGAAATATTGAAAATCGATCACTCACGCCTCTCCACTGATTCGCACTCATGGAAGAACTTAAAGACAATTATTTTTCAATGATACAACTATTCGGCCTCTGAGGCCACGCTAGGAAGTATCTTTTCCTGACGAAGGCGTTTCTTATGCGTCGTCTTTTTTTGTCAAAAATCAATCGAAGCAAGCGTATTATTTTTCTCTAATCTACGCTTTGCTGATTGCATTCATAAATGATGCCACGCTGGGAAGTATCTTTTTCTGATGAAGGCGTTACCGAAGCGTCGTATTTTTCATCGAGAAAGTATGTGACAAAACCGCATTACTTGTTGATCTACAGGCTGCTACTCTGTTGATTGGGTTTTTAGAGGATGCAACTATTCAACTTCTGAGGCCACGCTAGGAAGTATCTTTCCCCAACGAAGGCGTTTCTTAAGCATCGACAATTCGACACTCTCTGTCAAATAATCATATGAAGCAACCGCTTTATTCAGTAATCTACGCTGCTACACTTAAACATACTTAGCTGCTAACTAGCTGCTATATTAAATAATTGATTCTTGTCAGAGCACCCGACCCCTCCAAGAATCGATACATTGCCATAGGTTTAAATGGAGAAAAACAATGTTGCCAATTTGCAGGATCCGCCAATGGCGACGGCACTATTTTTACAAGACCTTTTTGGAGTATTTTTAAAGTATAATTAACGAGAATTAAAATTGAAGTAAGAAAGTGTTGAAACGATGTTTAAAGATTTACTGTAGCTTTTTAACTCTTAAAACGCTTGAAAAATAAGTGAAAAAACAATGCTTAAATATCTTCCTTGTGTTTTAAATTCTAAAAAGACAATCCTTTTTATTGAACTTTTTCGTCGCACACTTTGCCTCGCGCAAATTTCATTAAAAAATATCCGGAAAGAGTTTCCTGGAATATAATCGTTGCTATCTTCTTGAGAGTCTTCAAAAAGTGATTTTTAAGGGTCATTGTTCCTGGGGTCTTACTTCAATTAGGAAATACTTGCTTTGTTCACCGTTTACGTTAAAATCTGAGGAGAAAAATGTTTTAAGGGTGTTTATTTTCTTACTCTGCCTAAGTGGCACATTCCGAGAACCTCGGAGAGAAATCGCGAGGATAGTCGCATGCGAATATCTCTCAAACTGAAAACTTTGAGAACACATTAAACAAATCCGAAACTTTCTTTCGAGTGCCGATTCAGATTGATCAATGTTCGGGACAAGAAGTGGGAGTCAGAGTCAAGAAACGCAGGAAAGTTGAGACATCTCAGGTTCAATATTCTTACCCTCTCCAAGACGATACTGCCGTGCTAAGGATAAACGCCGTATGAACATTCAACATTTGCCTACATTTCTCCGATAACACGTTTATTTTCAAAGAAAGTTACAAATATTTTCTCTTGAAGCTTTCACTTACACTGAAAAAAAATCTCTGTGTATTTACTAAGAAAAGGGTAAAATTACCAAGAATTCAGGGTTCTATTTGATCCCAGTTTTTTCTTGGTAAAATTACCATTTATGGAATCGAGAAATCTCGGTAAAATTATTGAACTTTCTCGGTAATTTTACTGGACCATGGTAAAAACGCCAATATTTTTGTATCGACTGTGGTAGAATTACCGAGATAAAATGGCAAAGTTACCAGGAATTAATTTCCAATAAAAGTGGTACCTATTCTAACCTGAAAAAACAGTAAAAATACCGGTTTTTACGTAAGCTTACCGGTCTATTTTGGTAAAATTACCAATAATTGGTAAAAAAGTGAGATGGTAAAAGTACCAACGGACCTTGGTAAAAACGCCGAGAATTTTTTTTCAGTGTAATTCAGATCCGATTGCGAATACAATTTTCTTCAAAATTGGAGGACAAATATTCAATCAATTCCCTAAAAATTCGAATTTTGTCAAGGGAAATCTGGCAACTCTGGAATGTTCATACGGCGTTCTTCCTTAGCATGGCAGAATACTTGAACTGGCTCAAGGACAGTTCTGCTGTGCTAAGGGAGAACGCCGTATGAACATTTGAGAGTTGCCAAATTTCCTTTGATAAAATGTTTGTTTTTGAGGCAAGTTATAAATATTTTTCCTTGGGATTTTCAGGAATTTTAGGTGAAATTACGAACAACATTATACATATGAAAAATGGGGCGGAAATTATTAATAAATTTACCTGAAAATTCGCGTTTTGTCAAAGGGAATTTAGCAACGCAACGCCTGAAGGTTCATACGGTGTTTTTCCTTCGCGCGGTAGAGTTCGCGTCAAGGAAAGAAAGTTCAAGAGCAAAAACGGCCAATTAAGTTCATCAAGAGCCCTCTCTTAGTTTTAAGACGGAAAGGGGATAGAGAAGTGGATGAGGAGCAACGCCATACAGACGTGCTAAAAATATCGTTTCGAACGGGTCCAATTTTGACGGAATTTCCAAAACGGGGGTTCTTTGTCATTTAGAGTTTAACAAAAAATCGGAGCAATTTCTAGGAGTCATAACTCACTCCATACTTTCAGAAAAGAAATTTAAGAAAGTCTGAGTTATTACTCTGCCTTGCTAAGGAAGAACGCCGTATATGAACATTCAAGAGTTGCCAAATTTCCTTCGATAAAATTTTTATTTTCGAGGAAAATTATGAATATTTTTCCTTGAAATTTTCAGGAGTCTTAGATCAAATTACAAAAAAAAAATTACCTGAGAAATTGGTAGACAAATATCCAAAAAATGTCCTGAAAATTAGTGATTTGCCAGTAAGATTGGCAACGCCTGAAGGCTCATGCGGCGTTTTACTTGCCACGGCAGTACTGTGGACGGTCACTTACACGAAGATAAAAAAAATGCTTGAATTCTTCTAGAGTACCTATACAGGGAAAGTACACTGTAACGACCTGTCAGCAATTTTTGAAGTTACGTCATGGAGCTTTCAGGGCCCAAAAGGGTAGCTAACCTATGAATTAGAATTATCCAGAATAATTTATTATGTTTTTTATGTTTCAACCGGTCGTTTGTAGAGGACACATCTGACTAGTTTTTGCATAAATGTTTCTCATTTTTGCGCAGGGACGCTCAATTATTATAGGTAAGCATAAGAGCCATCTGGGTTTGATATCAGTGGCGAGGCGCACTGAGAAAAAAAGTTCGGTAAATCCGAACTAGTTTGTATCATATGGAACCACGATTTTGTTCGGTACACACAACCGAATTATTCGGACTGTTCAACCGAATTGTTCGGTTTGTGCGACCGAACCATAATGAATTCTTACAGTTCGGTTCAGTGGACCGAAAAGTTCGGCTGAGCAGACCAAATAATTCGGTCGTGTGTACCGAACAAAATCTTGGTTCCATATGAACCAAACTAGTTCGGATTTACCGAACTTTTTTTCTCAGTGCGTGAATAATCGATTTTAGATATCTCCCCATTCGAAGCTGTGATAAAGAATCGATCATTAAGGTGTTCGTTGCGAACATCCATGTTTCGATCCTTTCCCATGGTTTAAATAGCAGATCAATCGATGTATTGCAAAGCACGCACTGTTTGATAATGGAGTCCAGAGATCGGCAGCTGCATTTTTCTAGTGCTTTTCGTACTAGATGGTTGGCTGCCTTTATTGGTCCCATGAGCTTCACAATTTGACTTGTCAGTTCTCTCCCCATCTAGGTGCTCTACTATGGAACTCTACATCATCCGTTATACACCATGGCGAGCTTCATACGGCTTTCTAGAGCTTTTGCTCTAAGAATAAGTGTAGGGAGCGATAACAATTTACGAGATAAAACATGACCAATCAGACCATCGCAGAGGTAGAGAGAACCGCTGACGAGCGGAAAACGGACAGTGGCGTGGCCCGTGGCGTGCTTTGCGATAAATCGATTGTTCTGCCATTTAAACCCATGGTAAAGAATCGATTATTAAGGCGTTCGCTGCGAACATCCTGTGTATCGATCCTTTTCCATAGGTTTAAACGGCGTAACAATCGATAAATCGCATTTCACACCACGCCACTGAAAACGGAGGCAACAAGTGGCTGCCCGCGAAGAGCGGGGAGAGAGAGGAAGGGGGGGATAGGGACGGTCGCACAGCGCGTGTGTTATGCCAGTTGCAGATCCAAATATATAAGGCGCCCGCTATCCACTCTCGTGGTTGATCCCAGCAGCCGCCCTTGTTTGTTCGTTGTAAGGTAAGCGCTACAATATTTCGAACCGAATTTTTTTGCGAGTTCTCGTGGATTTGGCTTTTCTCGTTATGCTGTTCCGTCGTTAACGCTGCGTTAGGGTTTTACCGGGGTTTTAAAGTTTGCGTCGTCGGATGAGGAATACTCGTTAATTGATTCCTGCGGCCGGTTTCAAAATTGGATTTTTTTTATCGTCCTCCCAGTGATCAAAATTATAACTGGATTCAGTAGTGTATTTTTCAACCATAAAAAATAATAATAATAGAAAGAATAATTCATCCCTTTTTCCATCTTCAGAAGAAACCCTCCCCTTGAGATTTTTTGGTCCAGAAGTATTCTATCTTGCGATTTGTTTACGCTTAGCCGGTGAAGTTTGTCGTTCACGGTAATTTTTTCAATTTTCTTTTCTCTTATCTTAATGAATGCGTCCTGAACTATCTTTTTTCACAATTGTGAGACAATTTAATTTGTGGAGTGTAGTTTGATTTTCCAGGAGTTTAATTCCTCAAAATATTCTCGTTGATTTTGAAGATGAAAAAATATTTATTTTTAGTTAGAGACGGGTATAAAAATAGTTTCAAGAGTGTTTAACAGTCCCAAAAAATGTAGGAAAACAGAAATTTATAAAATTTCAGATTTTCAATGTTATCGAGCATTCAAAATTTTGGAAAAATCGTGGTACATCTGAAAATCACCACGTGATTACTTTTTTAAATCCACAGAAAGTTTAGAAAATGTTTTTCAATGTGCGATATTAAGACCGTAAAATGTGGAGGAAAATCAAATTTAATGGTGATTGTAAGCTTCTGCATGATGTATCCTCATGTTCCAACGAATAAATAAACATACAAATGAAACACACACACCTTGTGTAACACATATGAATACACGTTGAGACACGCAACTGAGACTCCTCGAAATTTAACTTTATGTTGCACTCGGTGTAATCAGATTTTCTTTCTTTCCTCTTCAATTTACATAGTTCTCGTATAAAACTACATCTGCTGGATTCTTTTTGTTCTAAACTCATTTTTCGTCAACAGAGTGAATGATTCACACGACAGATTTGCCGTCATACACTTGCATGAGCTTGTTATCAACTGAATTTTACGATAAATTAGACGCACGTGTATGTGCGGGTGCGCTCGTTACATTCAACACTTTCTGACGATTTATCACGTCTCTCGTGCAGTAAAAAGGGGCTACTAAGAGTAAAATTTGACGTATTTATGCCAAAAGTAACTATGTGCATATAGGGTTTGCGTCGATAATAGTTCCTTTTAACATACGTCCAATCGTTTTGAGAAATAGCAAAAGTTGACAAATGAGTTTAATTATTGAAGTATTAGAAAACGCCGTCAATAAGTAAATTAAAATCTCCTTTACTTTTTCGTACTGAATTTATTTTAGGGTACAATACGAACACTACTGAACATACACACTCCTTATGGAATACACAATAAGTTCTTAGAGATTTGATTCATTCCATTGTTGCAAAATCCTGAACATAAGAAAATGAAAACCTATCACTATCAGCTATTCATCCCATGTATGATTTTTTTTTTTAAACGAGTCATGAGACAAAAAAAAATTACCGGAGCAAAAATAATAATGGTGATTCAGACCGCAGTAGCGCCTAGAGGTAGAGCTGCCCATTACTTCCAAAAGCATGCCTAGATTTAACGTATACGGTGATTTTGCAAATCACTTACCATTAATAAATTTCACTCGAAAAAAAAATAGCCAAAAAATGTTCGACAAATTGAAAGGCTTGGAGGATAAAGCGCATAAGTGCTAGTTTTGCTATTTCGCGAAATACGTGGTTGAAGTTTCGAAATTACATGGATCCTTAGAATGGAAAGAAAGTTCAAACTGACTTTTTTATGCTTGAAAATTGGAATTCGGGGGCGAATTTTTCTCAGAATATGTATTAAGACTAGTTTCACATGACCCTCATTCATATCTCAATTTTTTCAAAGACTGCACTTATGCACCTCGTCCCTCAAGTCCCTCGATTATAATTTTAAGCAGTTTTTCAAAGTGTTTGAAAGAGGTTTTTTAAACGGTCGTCGTTACAAGAGGAAAAGACTCAGCTAGGACGGGAAATTTCATTTAAGACCTCAATCGGCACATGATATCAATGATAACTTTTTTCTCTCAGGGTAACGCTCGAAATATTTGATGACATAATATTTGATGATTGAAACAATTAAATTAGAGGTTTCAAACGGACGGAAATGACCAAGTTCGCCTCTGATCTTTTGTAACGCGCCTGAGATCACGTAACATCTAACGCACGCCACTGGAGTAGGTACTTTTACGTTATTGTCGGATTGGTTGAACAATTGAAGATGATTGAAATATTACCTGTAAGTTATTTTTTCGTCCCGGTTTTTCTTAAGTACTTCCTTGTCTTAAGCGATGTACATTTCGGAAAATTATTTCCTTTTTCAGGCCACAGAATTTTTTTGACTGGCACTAAAACATTGCGCGCGTTCGAAATTGCGAGACACGTTAAAATATTAAAATCGAAAAAACAAAAATACTATATAATAAAATAAAAATACTACTAATAAAATAAAAATACTACTAATAAAATAAAAATATTAAAATTGGGACGAAAAGATAACTTACAGGTAATAACACCCAAACCTGGTAAAATGAAAAACCCATGTGTGATGATTGAAATAGTTCAAACAGTAAGCTATTCATATATTTTTGCAAGTGGCAAAGCGTGAATGATTGATCATCGATATTTCCCCCATTTGAAGCTATGGTAAAGAATCGATTATTAAGGTGCTCGTTGCAAATACGGCATCGACCGAACCTTTTCCATGTAGGTTTAAATAGCAGATCAATTGATTTATCGCAAAGCACGCCATGCTACTGGTTTTTGCAAAATTTTGTCTAAAGATAATAAAAGGTGGCCAAATGAAAGTTTACATACTAGGAAGAATTACTAATAGCTGACCACAACGATCCTAAAAAAGAATTTTTAAAAACTCCTCAAATATTGTTAGAAATACTATTTCAGAAGTCCTTTTTTATAATTAGGTCAATTTTACGTACATAATCAATTTAAGTAAGTGTTATTCTATCAAATTTTCCTAAGATTTGTCCAAATAATCTAAATGTTTCAAAACTATTGTGGGACCTTAGAGAGTTTTTTTCAACACTTTTGTTTGACTATAATTATACTTTTTGTCACCTTTAGGATAAAAAAATTAAAAAGTTTTCTAAACATCAATTATACCGGTACTTCGGGAGGTATTTTTTTTTTTAAATAAAAATTCCTGGATTTCTTTAATTTTTTTTATTTATTTATTTTTTTTTATCGACTTTGCTGGTGAACAACTATGATACAGTATTCTAGAATTGCATTTAAAGGAATATTATCCTCAATATCCCAAGGCTTGGCATTCTGGGTTTATGCTTTCTGAGAGAAGAATTTATTTTTTAACGAATTTATTTTTTTTTAAATAAAAATTGATTCAACAACTGATTTTCATACCAAAAATAAATTTTGCGTCAGGTAAGCAGAAAAACCACTCTCGTGATGATCCGTTCATTCTAATGACTTGAGTTGACGATGTAGGAAATATGTGTGAGAATATTATACATAAAAAACTAAAAAGTCTTTCTCCCGATCAATTCTCACTAAAATTTACCAGCTTACAGTATTGATGTATGGTAATTCTGACTTCATCCAAAAGAAGGCGTATAGCGAGTGTATGTAATGTGTAAATTTTGACCTGTTTTACGTCGATTACGTTTAGGCATGCATCAATTTTCCTCAAAATATATTATTTCAACGATGTGGCACCACTGGCTCGGGTAAATATTATCTCGTCTTTTTTCCCGTGCCTTATCGAAATGCGGGGTTTGTCGTGGGCTTGACCCCCTTGAACCGTTTGGTTCGGATCTAAGATTTGTTGGATGGAAGCGTGGGATGTTCAAAAGTCGGGGAATCTAGAATCTTTTAGAATAATTTTTGACGAGCCTGTCTCAAAGTCCTCAGAGTATGAATTCTATAACACATTTTTACTCTTGAGTGAAATTCGAGCGATCGGGTGGAATGAAGGAAATAATGTAGTATTTGGAAACGTATTCAAACATAAATGTGATCAGAGGCGGATCCAGACGTTTGGCAACGCCGGATTCCTTCCATTTAAACCTATGTTAAATAATCGATTCTTATTGGAGTACCTGGCCCCTCTAAGTATCGATACATTTCCAAAGATTCAAACGGAGAAAAACAATGTAGCCAATTTGCTGGATCCGCCAATGAATGTGATTAAATCAGTGGCGTGCGGTCCGGATAAGCAAGGCAAGCACTGCTTGCCAAAAGATTTCAGAAAAAATAAGAAAATTTCACCTATTACATGTTTTAAATTTTAGCAAATAGTATTGATAAAAGGTGTTAAGTATGAAAATTGCATTAATAACAGAAAAAGAGAAAGAGACAGATAAAAGTATAGAGCGAAATTCGAGCGATTGGGTAGAATGAAGGAAATGTAGTAATTGGAAACAGATTCAAACATAAATGTGATTAAAGGTGTGCAAGGCAAGCACTCCTTGCCCAAAAATTTCAGAAAAAATAAAAAAATTTCACCTGTTACATGTTTTAAATTTTAGCAAATAGTATTGATAAAAGGCGTTAAGTAAGTAATATTGCATTAATAACAGAAAGAGAGAGAGAGAGAGACAGATAAACGTATAGAGCGAAATTCGAGCGATCAGGTGGAATGAAGGAAATGTAGTTATTGGAAACCGATTCAAACATAAATGTGACTAAATCCACGTAAAAGGAACTTGAATCTTAAGGCATACAGTAAAACTGCACGTACACCGAAAAAAAAGTAGGGCAAATTTTCGCAGAAGTATGATATATTCTATCATGAGTCTACTTTATTTTTTAGTACAGTGATGCTTTAGGGTAAAGATACAAAGACATCTGATAGCATTTACCATACTTTTGGCGGATGCGATTCGATCAACGGCTACCATCGAGTCTGTTGACGATTACCATATACTCATATCATCGTCGCCCAAAACCATACTTTTTTCTCTCGGTGTACATAAATAAGTAAAATGAAACGTAATTTTTAATATTCAACCACACCATGATGGATTCTTAAACTATGGAATATAAAAGACTGAATTCTTGTGGCATTTTCAGGAGTCCCTCAAAGTTTAGTCAAGTTACAGTTCTCGAGTACAATTTATGTAACCATTACATAATGATCATAATGCCTTTTTACCATTGTCATCAATTCTCCTTCGCATAATATCTGGTCTGAAGGGTAGGGCTAAAAAACTAAAATTTGAGTGGTGGCATTATGTGGAGGGATGTTTTACGAATGGTTAAATTTTTTTCGGCACTTGTAAACAAGCCTGAATATTCGCATATCAAATGAAACGTTAGATACGTGTGAAATTTTCTGTTTTGCAGTTGAATAGTTTTGAGAAAAAAATACTTTACATTTCCATCTGTTCTGTTAAAAATTCAAAATTACCCAATTAAAATGTAATATTATTTCCCTCAAGAGCAAAAAAAAAAAAAAATTAAAACAACTCTCGCCACTTATTCTTTGGGAGCCACACGTCCTGGTATGGATAACTATTCTTGCATAGGGTATGTTCTTTGGCCCACCCGTAAAATTGGAGGCGAAATTGCAATTTGTTGCCCATAATTCCTTCTTGCGTTGCTTCCTCCTTTCCTTTCAAATTTTCTCTCTCTGAATGGTTACTCAGAAAACACCGGCGAGAAACCTATTTATATTGATACGTCTAAAAATCTGACAAAAAATTGATTTATTCCCCGTTGAGAGCTTTCACCAACAGTCCGTATTTCGTTGACCTCAGAGGCGCATCTACTTTTTGCTTTTTAATTACTTCATCTATGACATTCCGGAAACGTCTCAGTAACGTCATCGATGGCATTATCACTTTTTCTTAACCGATCAAAAGCCAAAAGAGCACGATGTGTTAGCTCGACCAATCAGAGACCAGGATTTTAAGGTCAAGATTAGCCGGACTCTCTCGAAGTTACAGACAAATAAAAAATGCACCGAGAAATTTCTAGAAAATAGTAAATCTCCTTGATCCGTTTGTGGCGCGTGTCACTTAAAATCTTCTCCAAGGAAGCGCCAACTCTGCTGATCCGTCGGAAAAGCACGCAACTTCCAACGGGAGCAGGCAGGGATGTTGCACGATGTTTCGATCCGAAACCGGCAACAGGCCGGTGCGTTCAAAAGCTGCCCGCTCATAGGTTAGCTCGTTGCCTACGCTGCACAAAAGGGACATCTTACCTTTGATTAAATACGAAAAATGGTATTTTAAACGCCCAACTGGCAACCTGTAGCTTGGACTTAGGCCTTTCTGGTTCTCCCCCTTCGTACGGGATCACTATCGGCTTCTATTGCATCATCCTCCGATATCTTGAAACCGTGCCAAAAGTTGCCAAATTCCCTTAAAGGCCCGGCGATTCCATGAGACCGAGGGGTTATTTTTAGAAATACGGCAGCGTAGCAGGCGACCAGGCTCCCCTTAGATCTTTTTAAGCCGTAACAATATCGCCGCTAATTCATTCTTATTCTCACTCTCGCGCCTTGCTTGTTCTGTACTCTCTTTGTATCCGACATTCTTGTTAAATTGTATTTATTTTTCGGGATCCGCTCATTATAAAGTGTTTTAAGTTCCTCGTGTTTTGGAACTATTTTCCCCGGTAGATCTCGTATTTTTTTCTCGTTTGTTTATTCGGTTTTGATTTCGATGGCTTGCAAGATGATCGCCAGATTCTAAGCCGGCTTGAGCTTTTCAAGTTTCGAAAGATGTCGCGGGAAATCAAGAAAGTTTACTCCATACTAGCAACTCGTAAATTCATCTATAATAAAGTTTTGCTAATATCTCGGAAAGGTACTTACGTTTAATCTAACTTTTTTCTTTTTTTTCTATCGTGTGTGTGCTTTTATTTTTGTCGATATTTTTGGGGGGCTTACTTCATAGAGGCATTTGGGATGGAGTCAGGCAAAATGTGCCTTAAGGTACAACCTCATACCCGAAATCGTACAGTATAGTGTATAATCGGTTCGGGATAAAAAAAATATCCATTTTCAGTTTTCGATTGCAAACACTTTTTCCAAATTTTAAAGACTCTAGGCCAAAGTTTCAAGTTATGGTTCGCATTATGAATGGTGTTACGTTCATTTAAACTGAATCGTCTCAAAAACGCAAGCAATCTGTGATAAAGCTCCTTTCAAATCCCTCATTTCTTGTTTTCAAACTTTGAATTGCTACCAAACGGTGAATTTTTGGAAATTTTAAAGTTCTATGCACCAAATTATGCAAAAAAAAACCCAAAGCGAATTAAAATTCTTTTATTGCTTTCACACCTTGAGGCAAATTTTGCTTGACTCCATCAATTTTATTTTTTTCAAAATTACATTCTTTTTTCACAGGATATTTACTGCTCTGCATGATTTTATGATAAGCATCTAGTACATTTTATTCATTTATATAAAAAAAAAATATATAATCTGATTTTTCCCACGACTTCTCGCCGGTTCAAATTTTGCTTTTGAACCATCTTGGATTTATTTGGGAAATAACTTTTCGCGTCATTCGAAAAAGAGTTGATTTTGTCGGGATAATGTTAGGAATAGCATCCGGGAATGGGAAATCTGGAAGTCGACGCGGTTAAAGGAGTTGTTTTTTTTATTTTATTTCCACGGTATACGGGTGTGACATTAATTATTTTGAAGAATGTGAAAAAAATCGAAGTTTTGAAAACGTCTGGTTATCTACCTGTCTGAATCCGCCTTGCTGATTTATAATTAACATTAAAGCAGCTTTAAAGATAATAACTTACGTAAATCCCAAATAATGTTCGTCACTTTGTGTTGAAAATTGCTAGGTAATAGGGCAATCTTTGGCCCGCCGAAATTTCAGAAAATAAAGGTGTGAAAGTACGTCGATAATGAAATTACGTGTGAAAATATTCATTGGAGGCGAAGACGTTTGAATTATGTCATGGCAGTCGGTGCCTGTCTCGCTATAAGTGAAAGAACCTCTCATTGTGGAAGAAAAAACTCATTAAGAGCAAATTCTTTTTCTCGGAGATATGCTGTTAAAAGCAACATACTATATAAGTCGCTTTATAGCACTCCCTCGCGCTCTACGACTCCTAACCTCCACTGCTCTCTTTCAAACCACAAATCTTGGGGGATTGAGCACCTTAACATTTCCGCTTCAATCCCTTCCCTCCAACCTTTCATTGGGCGCCCTCTGCGTCTTCTCCCAGGAGGAACCCAGTCAAGTACCTTCTTCGGCAACCTGTCTCCTGCCATTCTCTGGACATGACCATACCAAAGCAACATTACTTTTTAAAATCATTTAGAAAAGTTAATAAATTAAATTTACCAGTTTCAAGAAATCATTTGTGTCTTTTTCCTTGGCTCATAGAGAAGAGGTATAAAACTTTCAGTATTCATATAATTATACGAATGAGCCAAAAATTCCGTACAAGAATGTAGACAACAGTAAAAATCCCTATCGAAATGATGATTCTGATGATAATTTTTTACATTGTTCTTTATTAAATGCTGCCCGTGGAGAAAAATTACAGTTCTTTGTTAAATGCTGCCCTGGAGAGAAATAAAATTTCTTTGTTAAATTAAGCTGCCCATGAAGAAAAATAAAAGTAGCTTTGCATCAACATTCAACAGCCCGTATGACTGCTTTAAAGTACAGAACAATAGTAGCCATTTGCAAAAAGCATATCTTGAGGAATCCGCGGGCTGAATCTAATCGATGTCAAATTTCGTGAAAATTTTTGAAATGAAATTATTTACAATTTCTGCAATCGACTCAGTATGAGATAAAACGCTTAGAAACAGTAAAATTTTATTTTTGAAAAAGAACTGCGGGAAAAACAGTATCATTAATTAAATTTCAATTTTTTTTTATGGTTTCTCCGATAATCGTTGCGGGTTGCGTGCTCAGGCCCTGAGAAATTGCTGAAATTTCAAATTTTACAGGTGATTCCATTTTGCATTTATAACCTTACGTCATTTTTTTCTCTGTGCTATGCTCGTGAGCAGAGCATACAGCCCCGTGACCGAGGAAAATGTCCTAAATCATCGATCCTTTGACGTAAGGGCGTATCTCAATTTCTGCTTGAGCCCTTTTGTTCATATAACTTCATGCCTTCCGGGACTCACGTGGAAATCGAGCCACAACTTCGAGTTTTGAAATTGAGTGTAGAGAGCCGCTAGAGCTTTCATTATGTAAGCCTTTCTCAGCTCTTTTTATCTTTTCAATTTTAGCCAATTTATAAGAGAGAAAAATTGATCGAATGCCATGTCAGTAATTATGGATAAGCTTGTGATAATATGAGGTGATTTTGCTCAACGACGATTATTTCGTCCCACCGCAATTGAAAGGAATACTACCGTGCATAAAACATCTCCGTGGGAACATTCGAATATTGCCGAATTTTCTCCAAAAATATTCATTTTTGAAGGAAGGTATGGATATTTTCCCTGGAAATATTCAGACACTTAAGATCAAAAAGGAGTAGGGGTAGCCTACCCATCTTCCACATTGGTTGGTGTGCAGGCGGCCACTATGTCTGCTTCGGATGTTCGGTACCGAATTCCAGTGGTTACGTGATAATGGCTATGGTCAGGTCGCCACTCAATTTTGTCGTGTTATTTGCAGCTGAAAATGAGCTGGTAACAGCTCGAAACGTCCTGTTTTTCAGTGGTTTTTATGTTTTAGCCTTGCTTACCCATGCTTTAACTCCATTAAGATCAAATTACCAATAGTGTTCACTGAAAAGTCGAAAAAAAAATATTTACAAATTTTTCCAAAAATTCCTGATGTGTCAAAGGAAATTTAATAACGTTTGAAGGCTTATACGGCGTTTTTCCGTAGCTCGACAGATTATTTGATGGGAGCATCCACTCTAGTCTCTGCAACTATGAGTTCTCGATTCAGCTTGTTACGGCTTCATCTAATAATAATTTTAGCTCCGAGTCATTCATATTTCCTCATTGAGCTAAGTTTGCAAACTGCTTATGAATGAATTACTCAAAGTAGTGTTTTAGAATCGGTCGGCTGAAGAGGCTCTGCGCCTGCACTGAGAAAAAGCTATGGTTTATAAACCTATTAGTGGTAAATATGGAACACCTATAATAGTCGTAAATAAACTAATGATTCTCGGTCTGTGAACCATACTAAGGTCTCTGTACCTAATTAAGGTACAGAGACCATAACTAAGGTATATGTGCTATTATTATATGTAGAGGTACTACTATTAGTGGTGTTCCATATTTACCTCTAATAGGTTTATAAGCCATAGTTTTTTCTCAGTGTGGATTTTTGAATCTTTGTCAATGGCGTGGCGTGAATTGCGATGTATCGATTGTATGCCATTTAAACCTATGGTAGAGAATCGATTATTAAGGTGTCCGTGCGAACACCCTGTTTATCGATCCTTTTCCATAGATTTAAATGGCATAACAATCGATATATTGCAATTTTCGCCACGCCACTAATCGTTGTCGAACGACCTTGATCCATAGAAAGCATTGCTCAGATAGAGATTTATCGATTAGGATCATTCGATAACGATTCAACAATCGACCCGCTGGTCCGCAGTGGCGTGGCGTGCTTTGCAATGTATCGATTGATCTGCCATTTAAACCTATGGAAAATGATCGATAAACAGGGTGTTCGCAACGAGCGCCTTAATAATCGATTCTTTACCACAACTTCAAATGGGAAAATATCGATAATCGATCATTCACGCCTCACCTCTGCTGGTTCGCAGAGACTTTGGCTTCAAAATCTGTTCATGTGCCCAACCTACGGCTTCATATTTTTTAATTCTGCCAGTGGGTAGAAAAGCAAGATTTCAGTAATGCCTTGCCTGAATTTAGAATCGTATGCCTTTAGTGGCTGTCACACTATAATTTTTTTTCCTAGAAGAGTAAAAATGCACCTTTCAAACAAGAGCTAAAACAGGGATCCTCTTTTCGTGGAATAATACTCATTTTGTACGAGTACATCTGAATGGATGAGGCAGATTGAATGCTCTTTCAATATTCCCCATCATGACTAAAGTCGTTTTTGAAGTGGCTTATGTAAATCTCTAGCACAATTTCAACCGTCAACAATCATGAACTGTCGCAAAATCGTATTACCATGGTTCAACATAAAAGGAACCGTTAACAACAAGAGAGACTTTAGTGAAAGGTTGCATATTTGTCTAGGTAATATGAACGTTTTTTCTCAAATTGTATCGCAAATGGACCGCGTTAAGTAGAATGGAACCAAGCCACATAAATAACTGCCGAATTGAATTGGGCAATTCAATTTTTTAAATGAAAACGGTTGTGCAGATTTTTGTTCAAATTTCATTGAATTTTCTAAATATATTGCAGCAAATTCCGCAAAATTTTCAAAAGAATCCGTACCAACGTTCTGTTGTTCTGTTTTGTAAAAAAATGAAACTGTCCAGTTAAAGTTGACAATAGCTGAAGTGGATTGGTTCCTTTCAGCTGAACGCAGTCCAAATATGAAATTCTTGCGTTGCTTTTCAAATGTATCATAACATTGTTACAAAGCAAGCATTATTAAAATGGCCTAAAAACTACCAAGTGCCGAACATTCTCCTTGCTGACACATTGCAGGATTTGCAAATCTTATTTTATTGGATAAAATAATAAGTAACGCGTATCGCTTAACGTCTGAAGCGCGAAGCGCTGCGGGGGCTGAACCGCGAAGCCTTCACCCCCTCGTGTTCTTCCATATGTATTGTATCTTGGTGGATCCTGACTCGTCTTCGAAGAAATGACGGGAGGGATGCAGGTTATGTCAAACTGTTGTCACCAATCGAAAACGCCTTTAGTTTCGCGCGATACTTCACCGCTCACACCAGAGTTAAAATATTTCTATCATAAATTGCCTTGTAGAATCCTCCGCTTTTTGAAAATGCATGAAGTATACTGCCACGAACTTAGTCAGAAAAACCTTTGTGGAAGCTGTGAGCATTATACTATAATATTTCACAAATTATCATAACATTTTACATGGTGAAATTTTCAGCTGAACGTGAGTTAAGAGTTTTATGAATGAGGATGATCTACATGATGTTTTAAAGAATTCCTTTGCGCGTCAAAATATAAATTTTTAGTGTTTCGAAACTAAGTCTATCATCCCATGCGCGATCACGTATTACCAGAATATAATAAAATTTGCCACTGCCCCTTGTTATGTTGAATAGCAACAGAGATGTCGTGTGAATTATCGGTTGAATGATATCAATCAATGTTGAATACAATTCGCTTTGATTCCTTCAGACACCATGGCGGCCGCTGAATTCGAAAATACGTGATCTCGACAACGCAATTTTGCATTTTGGAGTGGATTTCAGACTTTTTAATAGGCTCATCGTAACTTTTGGACAATATTTAACCATCTAGAATTTCATCAATCCATGTAAATCTTATGTGAGCAAAAGCTTCATTTATAAACAACTTTCTTCAACTCACGACGTTCCTTTTTTAACTTAAATTTTTGTACAATCACTACACTTACAGTGTTAATTACATTGTTAATATTTGATAAATTTGATTGATTCTTTGAAACGTCATCGGCAATAGATAGGTTCTTCAGTTTATACGTTCTCGCGGGGATACCCTTGTTCAGTGACATCTTGTCGACTTACCATGTCCTCCCACATGATCATCACGGGTAGGTGTTCCAACTGATAATTCTGTTTAAAGAAGAGAAGTACCCTACGACTGAAACTTCATTCTAATTTGCATATCTAATGAGCTTTCTGAAGAGTTTTATCATTAAAAAAGAAACCTTCACGAAACGTGGTGTACTAATCTCAACGTTTCAGGAAATAGAGTTTGTAGACCCTGATTGAACTGCACTCTACTAAGATTTTTACATGTCAGTTGAGAAGTCTAATTTTGTAGTGGTTTTCTTGTCGGAAATATCTCAAGTCATACGTCATTTTCGTTCATGCCGTATTGCATCACAAATTTCAAGGCAAGACTTATGTAATAATGACGTTATCACCGCGCTAAAAGGATGATTTTCCAGAACATTTTATACATTCCCTGTAAAATGTGCGAAAAAAAGTATAAGAAAAAACGTGCGTGCTTTGCCATATTCCAGCTAACTTGTGAAAGTGATAACAGGTAAAGGGTACAGGCCTGATGCACTGCACAATCATATAACATGATCTTGTCTGGAAAACCGATGATGAGCGATCATCAAATAATAATAGGAAATAATTTGCAGGTTCATAGAAAAGGGACTTTGCTTCACAAACACTCCAAATTGAATTATTAATCAGAACAAAAATGAGAGAAGTAACAAACACAAAATTTTTTCTTGGATCAAAAAGAAGTCCGCTTAAATTAAGAGCCTTGGCTCTCGATTCGAGCAAATATCCGATTGAGCCAAGAGTACTTTTTCTTGTCAGATTTTTAAGAGTCTGGACTCTGAATCCAGCCGGGTGATTGTTGAAATTGATAGAAAAAGCGATAGACAAAGAAGACATAGGGAGTATCGAGCAATCCTATCGGTTGAAATGGGTGGTTCTTACAGACAAAGGGGATAAATGATGAACTAACCATAGGGTCTCTCGTGGGTTGCTGTTAGTTAGTCTAATACCAACCCCCTTTGTCCATCGCAACCACCCGCTCCCACCAATAGGATCCCTCCTATTCCTTTGGTCCTCTTTGTCTATAGCTTCGTGTATCAATTTCAATAATCAGCCCATAGAAAGCCTTTGATCCTGTGACCGTAGGGGGGGAGGAGGGTGGAATGGAGATGCTGCATGCGTGAGGAATTGGCGATTTGACTATTGATTCTTCTGTAAAAGTTCGCGAGAAACACGATGGTGCCACTGGTTTTCTCTGAAATGAACTCCAAAGCTCAAAAAAAGCTCTCAAGTTGAGGCCAAAATGGAGGGGATATCCCACGCTATCCTAAGAGTCCACCTCTACATCAAGACAAACTCTCCATGCAAAGATAGGGAGCAAATACATTAGCAGGGTTGCTGTATTTTCAGTTTCATAGTCCCCAATTAAAGTGGCAGCCCTGTCAAAGTATTTGCCCCCTATCTTTGCATGGAGAGTTCGTCTTGATGTAGACGTGGACTCTCAGGATTGCGTGGGATATCCCCTCCATTTTGGCCTCAACTTGCGAGCTTTTTTTGAGCTTGGGAGTTGATTTCAGAGAAAACCAGTGACACCATCGTGTTTCTCGCGAACTCCTACATAAGAATCAACAGTCAAATCGCAAATCCCTCACACATGCAACATCTCCACTATGGGACATTATCAGACTCTTAAGGTTAATCTTCAGCGTTAGTTCTGAAAAAATCCACCACGTCGCGCTGCTAAAATCTGACTCCGAAATCAGCGATTATTTAAATATGAAGAGAAAGACTCTAAATTCTGAAGCTAATAAGTTCTAGCAGCATGTCTGAAGAATGTGTAAAGTCAAAGATGAGCTTTCAAAGTTGCACAATAAAGGCTGGAATTTGATCCTCGTTTTCCTTATGGGAATCCAATGAGTGTGAGAGAGACAGCTCACGGTGGGAGAGAGATATCTGCCAACTGCTGAGAGCGATCAAGCGCGATTGGTTGCATCAAGGTCATCATGCTTAACCCTACTTTTTTCTGGGATCAAATTGCAGAGCTTCAGAAATGACTTTTCACGTTGCTTTTAGGGTCAATAGGAAGAAGAATGTTATAGCTAGAACTTATTTATCTTCGATTTAAACAGAAATTCCTTCAACTTTTATAAAAGCTCAAGGACTCACGTGGTGCTGTACGGACTCTAAAACACAGCGGTGGCGCCCCCTGCGCGGAGAAATTTCTTACTTCACGCAGCTGTAGATACACCTTAAGGCGTTTCTCTCTTAGCACGACGCTGCGCCTGCCGTCGGTGCTGCAATCAGGTGCTGGGTGCTGGGTCCTTGGTGGCGGCAGCAAAACTGCTCGTACGATCTCTTGAATGAAAAGCTACCGGAGTATGTAAACACGGGCAAGAGCGGCACTCGATTTCAATCTTTCCACTCGACACTCCAGTTCGTTATCTTGGAAAGAGATAGAGATTCTCGGGGGAGGAAGGGTGGGAGAGAATGGGAATGAGACAAGTGCTACGACTGGTCACACTCCCGTGTCGTCGGATCGTATGTTGAAATAGTTAAGGCGCTGACTTCATCTTGATAGGTCGTCGCCCATTCAACGGTTTCCGTAGAGTGAAGTTCCTTGTTGTCGTTTTTCGGTCGACGGATTCACGAGGAATCTGGAAAGGCAAGTTGTCGATGATCATATTCTTTTTCGAACCCTGCTTTTTACAGTTTTTGCCCAATAGGATGAATGTTGATACAGGATCTCTGCTTTTTATCCAAGATAATCGTTAATCCACTGAGAAGATTTTTCGGTTTCCGGCTAGTCATAATGTGAAAATATGTGTAGTCTATAGAAACCGCCCATTTCAACCGATAGGTTTGCTCCAAATTCCCTATATCGTCTTTGTCTATCGCTTTGTCTATCGATTTATTTTCACATTGATCTACCAATACAGTCGGGCCCAAAGAATACAAAATTAGCAGAGCAGACAAAAATAAAACTAACATATTAATTAGAAAACAATAATGAAGTAAAATAAATAAAAAATACATGGGGAAGCTAGGAACATACTGATGACTGATTTTATATTCTGTTTCATCCCGTACGTCTTCATTTCGCAAGTGCATTATTTTTCCAAAATACTTTCAAAATTACCTCTCTTTCATTCTATTAAACGTAAGTACATGCAGACATATCATGTAGCTGTGATATTTTGTTTGAAAAAGTAAAAAATATGAAATACATTATGAGGGCTTTATAGTTAATTTTCATGTAAGTTTTTTACTTAGCGTTACAATTTTGCGACCATGACATCAATGTATAAAAATATGCATGACTAAAGGTGGAGGATTTCTAACTTTTGGAATTTTCCGTTTCTTCTTTTAGAAGTTGCACTTTCGGCGAAGAAAATAGTGATTTTCTCAGACTATGGCTGCGGCCTTTCCTCTATGCCTATCTATGTTTCGCGTCTGTCTTAATTTTTTGTTTTTCGGCTTCAAAGGTATTAATTATTTGGGTATCTATCAAGTAACATGATTGCATAGTGCTGCGTGCTCAGTAAGTAAAGCTGACTATTTTACCCCTGAAAGTCTCGTCTTCGCGTTTCATATGCGACTTTGAAAAAAAGCATGAACGAAAGTAAAAATTTTAAAAGGGGGCTAGAGGCAAAGGGGGTGGATCACCCCTCTATACTCCTCCAATATTCCGATCTTGGGGGAAGCCCGATCATAGCCCTTGTTCTTCTCTCTTTACTTCATCTCTTTAGCTTTAAACATTTTCAGCTTTCCCTTAAGTTCAGCTTGATCCTCCCCTTCGTCCTTTATCTATACGCGGACCCCCCCCCCCCAAGAGAATTCTTGAATTTTTGAATCACATGATAAGCAGTCTGAGTAAATTTCGTCATAAATAACTACCAAGTGTAAGCCTCTTTACTTCCTCTTTCCTCTGTTCCTTCTTTTTCCAGTGGCGAGGCGTGAAGGATCGATTATCGATATTCCCCCATTTGGAGCTATGGTAAAGAATCGATTCTTAAGGTGTTCGCTGCGAACACCCTGTTAATCGATCCTTTTCATAGATTTCAATGGCATATCAATCGATATATCGCAATTCACGCCACGCCACTGCTTTTTCCTACACTCTCTCTTCCTACCTCCTTCTATCCTTCTTTTTCGTGCGAACCGAGGGGCACATGCCCCCTTCGACCGCGCGTGCGCCCCCCTCCCCCCGTCTATCCATCTATGCCTCTATCATGAACCTATCAGACACATCTGCATCCCTGGACCCCGCTCTATAGATGTTCGACGTAATGTAAGGAACTTATATTAGATGCGCCTAGAGGAGTTGGAAAACTTTATACTTAAACGTCCACTGATGATCTTGCTTATCTTTTTCCTTGTAAAATGAGTCAAAGTCAAGCCAGAAAAGTGCCCGAACATGAAGTAGGCGCGATCGAAGTTGTGAATGGTGCGTGGTGCGTTATCTGCACTACTATGTCAGATAGTATTGCCACCATTGATGCAACTACTGCTCCCACTTCCGGTAAACCTTCCGATCCGCAGATTCCACTTGAACTCAATACCTCCGACTTTTCAGACTTTCCTCCACCCCCACCCCCCTTGCCGTCTCCAGACTTGACCTGACTTCACCCCCACCTGGCGCGAAGATGGCGCAAGTGCCACTTCCGTTGCGCAACGACGGCGACGCATCTCAGCGACAGATCTAACGACCACTTATCGAGACATTGATAGACTAATCTCGATGAAAGCCGGGGTGAGCTCGTGAGCTTCTGCCTGTGACGTCATCCAATGAGGAAATTGCAGCCCGCGTCGGCCAATAGCCGACGGGACTTTGGATCGGATTTTAGTTTATGACGCCACTACTACATCGTGTACAGCACGTGACATCACTCCGGCTTTCGATTTCGTCCGAAAAAACCGCGTTTTCTTTATTTAACGGAGTCCTTCCGGGACTTATCTCATTTCGTTTTCATTCATTCGCTAAGAATTGTCGATTGTAGTACTTCTTATTTTTACAAGGCTCGTGCTTCGTGATTGATTTGAGTGTTCCATTTCGAGTCGTTCTGAAAACGGCGGTTTATTAAGGCATCGTTGAAATTTGGGTGAGTTATTAGAGTTTTTTTTAAAAATAGATGTAATGCAGGAAAGAAGATTTGGAAAGATTTTTTCGCCGTTCATTGGGTCCTCATAGGGGTTGTTGGTTAGGCTTCATATGTCTACAAAAAATTCCGCAAATGATTTTAAAGCTGACTTAAAATGTTTTAACTTTACTTGTCAAAGACATAATGTTTTGCAATGAAGAGCCTCTGCAATCCTCAAAGAACCTATCAGCAAAGAAAAATGGCACATAAATTGTTTCTAAAATGAGCTAAAATTAATGGCTCCGGATTGCAAAAAGGAACCAAAATTTCTAAAAGCTTCGAAGGGTCTTGAAAACTCCTAAAGTTCTAAACAATTAAGCTTAACAAAACAAGCTTGCCTTTTTTATTTAAGTTCCTAATAATTTCCCTTGAAATTTTCCTTGGTTTTGTAGCTATTTCTGCAAGTTGTGTTTTTAGTTCTTTCGGGGTATATTTTTCTATGAAACATTTGAACCAATATCTTTATGTGTTTCTTATTAGTGAGGCGTATATCTAAGCGCGTTTGGCAATCGAAAGTGCAAAGTAAGTTCTCCAATAATTTCTCATGGTTTTTTCACTGTTAGAGATACCTTTGTGAGGTTGAAAAGGTAAATTAATTGAGTCTCTCCCTTCGAATCCATTCGATATTCAAAACTATTTTTCTTTCTTGCGGTTTTTAAACATACTAATATACTGCCATGCTAAGGGAGAGTGACGTATGAGCCTGTAGACATTGCCAAAATTCCTTCAATAAAATATTAATTTGTTGGAAAAATTTTGCATTTTTTCTTCGAATTTCTTAGAGCTTTTGATTTGTAATTAGATCTAAACCACCTGAAAATTTCAAGAGAAAGATCCATAACACTCCTTAAAAATGAACATTTTATCTGAGGAAATTTGACAACTCTCGCATGTTCTTCCGGCGTGTTTCCTCAGCACGGTAACATAGAGGCAATGTATGCCCCAAGCAAGCTCCCAGCCCTCTCTCTTCGCGAACAGCGCCTGCAATTCGCGGAAATGCCACCCACGACATCGAAGTTTTCGGCAGCACTTCCCTTTCGCCAAGGGTCCACGGTCAAATACCCCCACACGAGGGTAAAGTTTTACAACTTGAGACAGGCGAACTGCGGAATCGATTCAGGCATGTAAAATAATTCCCCACTCCTCGATCGAGCTCAAGGGTCTGGTGGATGAACATAACGAAACGGCTGAAGTTAAAAATACGAATCTTTATCACAGCGTTTCAAAATTTCCGCGTATTTCTTATTTTTAAAAGAAAACCAACAGATATCCTTGGCGAAATTGCAAAAATGCGTATCTCTGTTACAGTAATTCAAAATCTCCGGTCTTATACTGGAAAAAAAACACATTGGATCTAGAGTCCAGACTCTTAAAAACATCGACAAAAAAAAGTACTCTTGATTCAACCAGAATCTAGCTTAAATCAAGAACCAAGCTTCTTAATTTAGGCGGATTTCGTTTTGATTCAAGCAAAAATCCGATTGAATCAAAAGTATTTTTTCTTGTCAATGTTTTCAAGAGTCTGGACTCTAGATCCAACGTGTTTTTTTCTAGTGTGTTTTATTTTTTAGGAGGAGACCGAATTATCTTCATGGTTTGAAAATTATGGTAAAAGAATGGTGGTCAATTAAATCCAGTGAAATTTTCACAGATTTCAACCGATTCAGCCAAAAAAATTTTATAGTAAAAAAAAATGGAGGCGGAAATTTTTAAAAATTGCATGGCGCTTGGGCTACTTTAGCCGGAGGGTGACGATAGACGCTCACACTCTTAAGCCGGTAACCTAAAGGAGCCTTTTCTGCCGTGCTAAGGAAGAACGCCGTATGAACATTCGAGAGTTGCCAAATTTCCCTTGATAAAACATGTATTTTTGACGATATTCATGTTCATTTTTCTTTGAAATTTTCAGATGTATTAGATGAAATTGCGTACGAAATCGTCTGAACATTTTGGGAAAAAGTATTCACAACTCTCCCTGTACATTCGGTTTTTATTGAAGGAAACTTGGTAACGTCTGAAGGCTCATACGGCGTTCTTCCTTAAGACGGCATTTTTCCAGAAAAATCTATCGAAATACTAATGTCAAAAGTCTTATTTTAGGAGCGCGGTCCCTCTCGACTCTTTGGATTTTCGCGAATCAGCTGCCTTCGGGGGCTTTTGTGCTTTAAACGTGAATTTACAGCAAACGTCCGCGTTGCATAATTTATGACGACCCCATCTCGGAGACCCGCTCTTTTATTTTCGCATCGCGGCGGGCAAGGCGGGGAGGGGGAGCCGGATTTTAAAGGCAAAGGACAAAAAGCCACAACCTCGACCTTTGAACGGCGGCGCCCATTGAACGCCGCCCTCTAATCCCGAGGGATTTCGAATCCGCAGCGCTCGTGAAAAGGCCCATGTAATTAAAACTATTTACTTTTTCGCCGCTTTCACGGATCGCTTTCCTGCACGCAGGTACTCCTTTTCCTTTTCATAACTGACCTACTTTTATTTTTTTTTCATGCCTCGGATCCTGAATTTGTGAAGAGGGCTTGCGAGTTCTCTGCATTCACTTGGCTCGCAGGAGAGGGGGGTGGAGCGGAAAGGGGGTGAAGTTAAGGGTTGGAGAGGATTCGTAAAGCGTTCGCCGAAAATCTGTGCTAAGATCTCATTGCCAGATGGTTCGATAAAACTTGCGCTCATTGTCGCGAAAACATGGAGAAGAAAATTGTAACCATGTGCGGATCCAAGAAGGGGGCGTAGGGTAGGGGCCGCTCCCCCTCCACGTGGGTTCAAAAAAAAGAGGAAGGAAAGTAGTAGTAGTAGTAGTAGTAGTAATAGTAGTAGTAGTAGTAGTAGTAGTAGTAGTAGTAGTAGTAGTAGTAGTAGTAGTAGTAGTAGTAGTAGTAGTAGTAAGATAAGTTTATTTTAAAGCGGTGCTTTAGCATCTAAGGCCATTTACACCTCTAAAGA
This sequence comes from Bemisia tabaci, assembly GCF_001854935.1. Lineage (NCBI taxonomy): Eukaryota > Metazoa > Arthropoda > Insecta > Hemiptera > Aleyrodidae > Bemisia > Bemisia tabaci. The sequence continues at coordinate 642,464 of NW_017550603.1, read as the reverse complement.
AGGTAGTAGTAGTAATATATTTACATGGAAATTAAGGTTACATCAGTAAGAATACAAAAGGGTTGAGGAGAAAGGTTAAATTTTGAGTTTAGTGGAGCGCATAAATTCAAAAAGTTTTACAGGATGAGTATTCAGAAGTAAATTTTTAAGAGAGGGTAAGGGGCAGGGAAAAAAACGTTTTCGGATTTCTTTATAAAGTGGGCAACTTATAAGTAGTAGTAGTAAAATATAAGAACGTGTAAAAAGGAAAGAAAGAAAGTAGTAGTAAAATAATTTTATTTTAAAGCGGTGCTTTAGCATCTAAGGCCATTTACACCTCTAAAGAGGAAAGATAGAAATAAAGAAGGAAGAAAAGACTCGTGGATTTCATGATTATTCATGAAAAAATTTACTCAAACTGCATATTTCGAAAATTTTCTGGGGGAAACAACCCGGACCCCCTTTACCCCTCCCCCTCTCCCCCGTTCGAAGTGTCTGGATCCGCTTATGATTGTGAGAAGGTTAAAAATTTTAAAATTGAAAAAGTAATACACATGCACTAAAAAAATGAAAAATGTGTCGATTCGGTTTCGGCACTCAGAGATGCACGACCTAATAGAGCCTTCAACCGGCGGCGTATGCTTCACGCACAACACTCGTGCACGTAGAATTGTATCGGGATGAGGAGTTATATTCATACATAGTCCCTCCTTTAACAGCTCCTTCCCTCAGGAAAGCCGCGTTTGGCTTGCATTGTGTTTGAGAGAGGTCTTTAGGAAAGTCTAAAAAAGCATCATAAAAACGACCAGCATTTCTGCAAACCTCGAGTAAAATTCAACAATATGACTCCAGCAATGTTTTCTTGCAAAGGATTTAGATAATTTGGGATTACGAAAAAATTGAAGTATAAAGAGGAAACAAATGTGGAGTTCGAAAACTCTAAGGTAGGTTTGGCCCTCCGACCTATCTTAAAGTTTGTCAAAATCATAGAATTACATCGATTATATTTTGTAATTTTTGTAGCGATAAATCGTATGCATACGATCCATAGTGATTATGCAACCGCACGGATGCGTATAATGCATTTCGAATTTTTCCGAAGATGTGCGGATTCTCCGGTACAATTGACAACGCTTCCTGCGCCTGTGCGGAGTTTTTCTCCTTTTCAATATTTGCGTAGACAGCTTAGCGAAGTCAAAAGGAGCTTTGTGAGCAGCGGCGTTTCCGGGGAGGGGTGTGAAGCGCGCCCTTCATTCGAGAGTTTTGACCTTGAAAATTTTCAAGCTTCCCTTTCCCTCGAGAGAGTTCAGGCAGGTGATTTTCAACTTTGCTCGAATCTGTTGCCAAATTTATTTTATCACTTTCCCTTTGCCCCTTCACTCACGAACTTGCCAATATAATGGGTCGTGCCTATTCATTTAAGGGAGGTTTTATAGAGAACGTTCTAAGAATGGAACCTTTTCAAAACGCCTTCAATTTTTCATGATACCGCTCGACCATCGCTCGAGTTGAAATAGTTGTATCCTTGCGCCTGCCGACAATCTCGCGTTTACCCACCAGCACAAATGATTTACGATTCAACGCGTGTTTTAAAGATGAAGTTGCATACAGATTTTTGTAACAGAATAATTGTGCCGATTTTCCTCTGCTGAATTCGATCTAATTATATACTGCTGATTGATTAACACTGAAATTCCTCAGTTGAAAGACCTAGATCGACAAAGTAGATTGACAAGCTGTCGATCGAGTTTCAATAAATGCTTACAGAGAGCAATGCCCCTACAATTGTGCAAATAGACAAGAATAGGAACTCTGGCGTTAAAATAGTTGCATACCTCATTGATCTTAGAGTCCCTCGTCCCCTGAGTATTGAGCGATTCTGGGGTAAACTATGAGAACGAATTCTCGTTCGCGACTTTGAACACTTTCAGTTTATCAACTGTGCTCCTCTGTCTGAAAATTTAGTGACATGATACTTTCCCTCAAAGCTAAGTATCCATGCTAATGCCCATTTTACACTAGAGGAGGGTTTTACTCCTTCAACATTCAGAGTGTTTAAAAACAACTCTTTGCAGTTATTCAAAGTCACTTGCTAATAATTTAAAATCTCTTGGCGATTATACATAGGAAAATAAAAACAGAGGATGGAGTTAAATTAACATGTGTTGTTCAATACCCCGGATGACGTCGGGTTAGCATCTTTTTTTTCGGTGTGAGGTGGAAATGTTTTCTATTGTAATATTCCATAACCAAAGTACGTATCTGGGCATCACAGAGATCGCAGACCTCGAAGAGAATGAAATATTAAGGATGAATTTAAAAGGCGGAAGGTATAAGAAGTCTGATAAGGAGCCACGAGATTTTTGATACCACTTCGTTGAAATGATTAGCGATAAAATTTGGTAGAGAAGAACATAAAAGTAGAAACATATAAAAAAAGAAGAAAAAATTATCATCGACGGTAATCGAGCTCATAAGAACTGATTGAGGTGTATGCACAAGACAGGCGATCACTCCATGCAAAGTGTTTGCGAACTTGCCAGATTATTGGCTGTTCTAATTTCTTCGGAAAAAATACCGCTAAAAATTGTGATTTTGGCCGCACAACATGTCACATCTATCTCCGACGTTGACAAATTGTACATATACTATATCGCTCTATATTGAAAAAAAAAATCATGATAGAACTCCTGCCTTCTAGCAATCTGCTATCAAGGGAGCAAAAGTCTTGTTTGAAATAGTAAAGCCTGGAGCATCGTGCCTAAAATGAGTCTGATAAAGAAGGTCAGCGTTGACAAATTGTGCGACGAAACGTAGATATTTTATATGAGTTTATATGGTGAATATCGCTAATTTTTCAGCATTATCTGGCAAGAGTGGGGTCCGGTATCCGCGCTCTAAAACGGGTGGATATGGGGGTTATTCCACCGTGTTAATCTTATCCATTGTCATTTTTTAATTGTCCAAGTATAAATATGCGTAGAACTGATAGCGGAAAAGATACATGGCCGAAACGATAAAATTGAGGAAGACGTTATGTAATATCTAAATTTTTACTGAAAATGAGTCTCTAATGGGGTACTTTGGGGGTCTTTAAGGTACTTTTGGCAAGGTACTTTACTAAGGTACTCTACTTACTTTGGGTGAGGTCACAACTAACCCGGTAGTTACATCAACGAGCATGGATGTTGATGTAACTACCAGGTTAGTTGTGACCTCCACCGCGGTAGTTATCGTAACTACCGCACGGTAGCTAGCGCATATATAACAAGCCGCTGGTTGTGTCGACTACCCTATTTTTCCGTGATTCTAACTCAAGTTTCACGCGGAGAATCGTCTTTGTTTGATCGCTAAACTGCGACTGAAAATTCTAACTCTCAAAGTTACTTCAAAGTTGAAATATCCACTCGCTAAATCATTCCAACTTTTCTCGTGCAATTAGCATCGAGCGTGGAATCATAATCCGTAGCTACACCTTCCACTTGACTCGCAAGACAAGCACGTTGCCAAGGAGCTGAGGGTAGGTACTGGCTTCGTGTAGTAGCCGCAGAAAAATGGCTTTCCACATCCTCTTGAAATTGTCGAGTTCTTTTCGAAATTTTATAGTCAAGATAGAACCTGAAATCTTCAACAATAAGTGTTCGATTATTTGGACTGAGTTAAGCAGAAAGGAACCAACCCACATTTTGGGAAAAATTGAGTTTCGAGTGGTTTTGAACTCAACCACTGCTCTACTATCTATCGCCAAAAATTCAAAGTTTTTGTTGGAGCAAATTTTACAGAGATTGAACTTGAAGCTTATCTTTTACATTGAGTCTTATGCAGGAGCCAAACTTTAAACCTCTTTTTCTCGGTTCGATCCCGATGTGGCTTGGTTCCTTTCTGTTTAGCTCCGTCCATTTGAGTCTGCGGTTCCGAGTGATTTCATTCACGTGTCTTCATTTTAAGGCTCGCGTATTGTTTTGATCAGAGTGTTTACAAAACATTCTCATTACTTCTTCATTTATTTATTTGCGACTAGGAGCGACTCGTGCAAATTAATCTAGGTGCAATGAGGAAAAAAACTGAAAATTTAAAGTTTGGGGGANGGGAGGTGAGTTTTAATACAATCAGACGAGACGAAAAAACGAAAAGGTACTTAAAAATTTCACCTAAATCATGTCATCCCTGAAGGAAGAGAGAGGGGGGGGGGAGGGAGAAAAAATATTCTGGAATTGTAAGTGGAAAAAAAGTTATGGATAACGTCATTGAGGTGCATTCACTTAAAACCTCATGAAATTGTGGAACATATCATATCATTTCACACGGTCAAACAACCCTGCTCGTATTACAACCATGCATGCAAGTAAAAATATCAGCACGCTTTCCTCCAGATACTTACACATGTTCCCTCCCTTTTGGTGACCAACAGTGTTCGAAACTCACCTTTGAGTTTTAGGAGCCATGTGGCGCATCAAGCCCGATTTTTAGGCGCCATTTAAAATTTTTTAGGGGCCAAATTGACTTTTTGCCCTTATATTACGGCGCATTTAGTGAAAAGTTAGACGCAATATGTTTTCGTAACAGAACTTGCAAGTAGTTGTAACTTGGGGAAGACAAAAGCATTAAAGATGAAATCGTGAAGAATAGAAAAAGCCTTCACTTGTAGTTCTGAAAATTTAGAATAATCACCTAATAGGAAAATTCAGATTTTAAAGGGAGCAATTTTTGGGGGCCACGTTGGCGCAGAGCCTTCATTTCTTAGGTGCATTTATGGCGCGTTGGCGCCTGTGAGTTTCGAATACTGGTGACCAATCACTTTTCTCGACAATGATCTACACAAAAATCCAGTGGATTTTTGCTCTGTCCTCTGAATTTCCTGAAAAACTGTCCAAACAAACATTAATGTAACATTTGTACAAAAATGATTGAAAAATGATGTTAACCAAGTATTCATTCTCTTTTGTTGCAGATGGCATCATCTAGGATAGCTATATTGTTGGTTTTCACTGTATCCAGCATCCACGCAGCAATCATCCCCAGTGTGCCAGAGTACTTAGAACAGGTAAAACTCATAACTTTGTTCTCAAAAAAAATATTCTTCCGGAATATAGACGTTCACAGCCTGCAACGTTAATAAAACTTCATAGATACTTGCTTAAAATCTGATTTGATTTGATTCATTAAGTTTTTATTAGCTCGGCATTGTTGAATTTACTTTATGAAGCTCTTCGCGTAGTGATCATTTGAATTTACACTGGATAAAAATGTCTTGATTTAAGTACAAATAACATTGAAATTGCCGCCAAGAAGAAAACTTCCGTAAATCAAGTAGAAGAGGTATACTTATATAACAGGGTGGAGAAATGGTGCTGGGTCCACACCATTTCGCGAGTAAAAAAGGCCAAGAAATTCCAAAAATTAAAATTAGAGTCAAAATTAAATTTCTGAACTCTAATGCGCACCAGTACGAGACTGAGGAGGGTGAGTTCCAATGCAAACTGCCTGAGCTGAACACTCTCCCCCTCAGTTTCGTACTGGTGCGCATTAGAGTTCGAAACTTTAATTTTGACTCTAATTTTAATTTTTGGAATTTCTTGGGCTTGTTTCCCCGCGAAATTGTGTGGACCCAGCACCATTTATCCACCTTGTTACATGCAATTCGGGCCACTTCTGAGTGGTTTTTTTTTTATTTTTTATTTTTTATTTTTTTTGTTCATTTGGTATACTTATATCAAGGAGACAAGGAGAAATCTGTTCGATTCAAGGAATTTTATCTCTGCTTCAAGAGGAAATCTTTTTGATGGCCACACCGAAAAAAAGTGAAGTTATTTCAACATTCTGGATGTAAAAAAAGTGTGCGAGAACTTACAAAATGCTGAATTACCCGCTAGAACCGTCGCTTTAGTGATGCCAATATGTAAATCTAACAGCTGTGGCGGATAATTCAGCGTTTTATAAGTTCTCACACAATGTTTTTACAGTTAGGATGTTAAATCAAATCCCCCTTTTTTTCAAAGCATAGTTCAATTGATTTTTTTTTCTCCTTGAAAAGTTAAGCAAAAAATATTTATTCCTTTTTTTCCATCCGTGTAAATCCGCAAGTGATAGTTATTATTTGATGATGCTTGTAATTCAGCGAAATATTGCTCTCGTTTTACAATATGTTGCAATTTCCGCTCGATCATTCACATCCTCTTTTTTTTCGGATCAAAAAAGGCTTTCCGCCGACACCTGTTGATAAGAACGTATCGCAGGTTCATATCCTGACCTCATTCGATTCAAAGAAGGGGCATCTATCGTGTTGTGCTATTTAAACATCTCTTTGTCACCGGTGTTAAGATGCGATCAAGCCCACAAATTCAATGAATGTGTTTTACTCGACAAGCTTTGAAATCATCATGCGGCTTTGTGACAAGTGCAATTGAATTGGTCATTCTCTAAAGACTCAAGCACTTTGGAAATTGAATCGTTGACAATTGGGCCGAGTTTAAAGGAACGGGATGCATCACGTCGCGTTCTAGAAATGATGAGTCGGGGGTAATTTTGAATTCAACCAATTTTAAATTTTCTTCCGTCAAATATCTGAAGTTGAAAAAATGTTTCCTACGTGAAAATTGTCGTTAACCTTCTTCTTTGCCATTGAGTTCTTAGGGAGGAATAAAAATTCAAACTTCGTTTTCCCCTCCTTCTTTTTTTCAAATTTTAAATGTAGAGCCTCTGAAATAAATACGATCAGATTATAAATTTGGCACTCGCAATAGATGAATTTGAAGAACAGTCGAAGCTGTTACTTAATTTTGAAAATTTATATTGAAAAACTCACACTTATTTTGTGCCAAAACAATAACATTTAGTGGAAACAATGTATCAATATAAATTTAATCCAGTATTTTTAATAATTTTGAAATACATTTTTGATAGCTTAATATAATTTTTCCTAATTAAGATTATAGAGTACGCTAATGGCATATTGATTGTTCTGAGCTTTGAGATTCAGAACAAGTCGATTGAAAAAGTTTTACCTTTTTTTACCATATGTTCATTGGCGCTTGAGAATTTTTAAAAATGACCAATTTTAGTGACCTATTGGAAACTTTAAAAAAGCCAAATTCTAAAGTACAAAAATCCAAGGAAAAAATTAGCTAAGCGGTGATAATAAAAATACTGAACGGTAGAAAAACCTTCGACACGTTACCGCTTGATAACATTTTCACACGTTTCTATCAATCCGAACATTGAACCAAATGAATCAAAGTTCACAGGGGTTTGAGCTACGTTAACAGAAACTGGGTTTTTCAGAACATAAAATATTATCGATCAATAGTCCAGCGTTATCGGATTTCATGAAAAAAATGCCGGATTTTCTATGATACCTGCAGGAAACACGTGGATAATTATTTCCCAACGGCAACGCTGTCTGCCGCATAATTAGCCTGGAGATAAAGGCCTTTAATCAGGCCATGTTTCGGGTATTTCAGTATTGAATTGGAGGCGTGCGTGGCATAGACGACCCCTATTCAAAAGGGAAATGAATCCCATTTTATCCTGTTTTGAAATATTGTATTTATAACCGGGTTTTAAAGTCACATAAGGCCGGGGGATAGAAACCATCACTTTGATGAGGAGCGTGCCTTACGCGTAGTACCGAGTAAACACACTAGTGGTGTGGCGCGCTTTGCGATATATCGATTGATCGACCGTTTAAACCATGGAAAAGTATCGGTAAACAGGGTGTTCGCAGCGAACACCTTCATAATCGATTATTTACCACAGCTTCGAATTGGGAAATATCGATAGATCGCAAAACACGACACACTACTGAAACACACCCATCTCATCCGCACGCGTCACTTTGAGAGTGTGGAGCAAATCAAATTCTGGGCGCCACAAAATAGTTTTAAAACGAGGATTTTTGCCGTCGATATTTTTTGAGATGAGTGGGAAACAAAAATTTCAAGATTCGTCCCAATTTTGTCAAATTTTCGTTAGTGAAAATAATATCTGTAAACCCAAGTAGCAGTGATCGCGATAAGTTGCGATTTAATCGAAGAATGTATCGCGATTTGATAAGCGTCGATGTATTGCAATATACGTATACGTATTATCGGCTAAAAATGGCGATCCATCGCAATATTATCGAAAACAATGTGATAAATTGAAATAAAATTTCGATTGTATCAAACACGACTTCATAGGGATAAAATTGCGACAGGGTAGAGGATAACCGCTCAAATGTTGATGATTCTAGCGATTGTATCGTAAAAAAATCGCAACTTAATTTCAAATATTGCGATTTTTCCGTTTAAAATGCTATTTGGAAAGAGCGAACCAAAACCTGGTGTGAAACTATTTACACAAAGCGTTAGTGTGAGTGAAATTACATTCCGATCGAGAGATGTTCGATATAGTACTTAGGAGAACATAAATGTGGATTTTTAATGACTTTTTACTTTTTTCTGCATTCAATTTCAAGCATGGGAAACAGAGCTGTAAATAAAGCTTCTAAAATTACATTTACCTGGACACAGCAGCGGGCTGATTATTGAAATTAATAGACAAAGTGATAAGCAAAGCAGACAAAGAGATATAGGATCTATCCTATTGGTTTCAGCGGGTGGTTGCAATGTGCAAAATAGAGTAAATAATAGACTAACTAACGGCGGCCCATGAGAGACCCTATAGTTAGTCCATTATTTTCCCTCTTTGTACGCAACATCACACGTTTCAGCCAATAGGATCGTTCTCTTTTCCCTTTGTCTTCTTCGTCTATCGTTTTGTCTATCGATCTAATTAATCAGCTCGTAGATCCGGAAAGAAAAGCTGGGGATGATAGGGCTTTAGACTAACTCCAGTATCAAATCCTTAAAGACTGCGAAAATCAGGCAAGGCATTTTGTCCCCCGAGCAGGACGGATTATGTCTCCTTTATAAGGCAAGATTTCTGGACGACGCAAGAGTCAAGACACGAACCCTCTAATAGGTAATATTGTTGCAAGGAGTATGCTCTTGGCCTACCTGAATAATTGAAGGCGAAACGGCAATGTGCGTAACTCCCATCATCCATTCGCTCCTTAAATTTCAGTTAGAAACGCCTCTGAATCTTTCCTTATAACTCCAGTTCAGTATACATTGACTGAAATTATAATTAGCTGTGCTCCTGTAGTGTTCTTTCGGCGCAACGTGACCTCGGTGCTCAGCGTTTAGAGCTCGGTCAAGGGTCACCATGATTGTGCGGCGCGGCCGACAATGACTTGATAGTGATAATGAGAGGACGTCACGAAAAAGGTTAATCGCCGACAATGGGCCATTTACTTGGGACCCGACCGATCGGAAGGTGTTCCCCATCATCGAACTGATAGATGGATTATAACTATACTGCTGACTGAGCCTACGAGTGTCAGTTCTTGATACCGAACGCTCGTCAATAAAAGATGACTTTATAATTTAATGCATACATTGTCGTAGCGCTCCTAACGCTCTCCTCTGCTTTGGGCCGCGATACCAGGCAGAAGCGCCACTCCTTTTGCGAGCTTCCTATTGTAATTGATAGACAAAGCTATAGACAAAAGATACACAGGAAAATGGAGCGATTCTATTGGTTAGCGATTGCGGTGGACAAATGAGACAAGTGATAGATTAACTTACGGCAACTCATAAGAGACCCTATTGTTAATCCATCGTATTCTCCCCAGTCTATAAGAGCCACCCCTTTCAACCCATATAGGATACCCTCATTTTCCCTTTGTCCTCTTTGTCTATCGATTTCTGTAATTAGCTCGCTGAACGACTCGCACATAAAGGCTGGTCTCAGTTTTTTTCGTTTATTCTATTGAAGTAAGATAGTTCCTGGAGTCTGAAACAGTATTTTTTCGTTTTCCCATTTCTTGTATCCTGTTCATATTAATTAAGGCATTTTTAATTAGTTTGTTGTGAACTTCTAATATAAGAATTATACACAATGTCTATACATTATAAATAAGGTTGAGTTTGCGATGGAGTCTCCTAATAAATCTTCTTCGTTTTTGTTTCAGAACTCTTTGCCACTGTTTGCAAGACTGGGAGAGAAAGAAGATGACTTTGGTGAGCGGGGCGGTTTGAGACGCCGAGACTGGGTCAAAGTTTCCGTGACCACACCGCAGTTCATCAGGGTGCCCATGGGTGCCCGCGTTGAACTTCACTGTGATGTCATGGGGAGCCCCCCTCCAAGTGTACAATGGAATCGAGGACTTCAAACCCTCCAAGAGGTTAGTTCCCGTTTTTCAAAATTTGCGGAGAGAGATTATACCACTTTGTAGATCGTTCTTTCTAACCATGGCACGTCATATTTGAGGTTCCAATTATTGCAGATAGATAATATTTGCACTCAAAAATCTTAGAGTCCCCTGTTCATAGGATCGTACTCATAGTCGTTCCTTAGACCATAGTCATAGTCGTTAGTGGCGTGAATGATCGATTATCGATATTTCCTCATTTGTAGCTATGGTAAAGAATCGATTATTCTCCGTGAACACCCTGTTTATCGATCCTTTTCCATGAGTTTAAATGACAGATGAATCGATATATCGCAAAGCAGCGCCTTGGACAGTTCCTTTCCTTTTGAGGGCCCGAGGGCCCTGTGCGATTTATATTGTGATTATGTGATTATGCATATGGGAGATTTCAGGAGAGTCTTAAGAAATCGTGAAAAGGAAATATTTTACGTGCCATGAGTGGAATAAGACAGTTTGTATTTAGGAATAGATTCGTGTAAAGGATTACAATGATTTGCTACCATAAAAAAAAGAGAGAAAAAAAAGCGCCCTATGTCAGAAGCGCAACTGAAGCGTGATTGAACTACATTTTGCATCTGGCTCGCCTGTAAAGGCACCTATCTTCATCATCGAAAACCAATGGCACATACGCTGTTTCTAAAATGAACCAGAAACAGTAGTTCTGAGTGTATATTTTGTGTGCAATGCATTCGACCATCCATAACAGTTCGACCAATAGTTTTTCAAGAAAGTCCTTTAAAAAAAAGGTCGTTCACAATCGGGGTGACAGAAAATTTCTGAAACCCTAGTATGAAACCCGATGAAAGTTCCAACCTTAGAATAATCCTTAAGTTGAACATCACTTTAAATGACAATCGCAGAGCCGTGTAGGCAGGCCCGCCACAAGGGGGGGGGAGATACTGGGCCCCTGGTTCCGGGGCCCGTGCAGCGGGTGAAAAACCACTACGATTTCACATGTAACCCTTATCTCGTAAGGAAAAGTGAAAAATTTACCCTAAAAATTTCGCAAAAGGTGAATAAATTTTCAAAAACATGCTGGGGCACTAAGGAACTCTCCTTACTTTTTTGAAGATTTCTATCTGTTTTCAAGATTTTTAGTATAAATTGATATTTTTAGTAACTGCGTTCCATTTTCTTCCGTCGTCGGATGCTACGAGTCTCCAGTCTCGGCATCCGCGACTTCAATGGCTCAACTTCCTTGCCATAGACGTATGAAAGAGGAGCCCAGGGAGGCTTCGACGCCCCTAGAATTGAAAATAGTATCATCTACCCCCCTCCCTTGCCGAAAAAAATTTCCAAGTGTTTTGAATGCAACACTTCTAAAGTATTTTGTGCTAAAAGTAAAAAAAAAAAGACGTAATTAATCTGCAGAAACTGATGGAAATTCTCCGTCATGGGAGCTTCAAAATGCGTCCAAGTAGATCTAAAATTTTAAAAGTTTCCCGGGAGAGGCCCCCGGGCCCCCTCTGTGCTGGGGGCCCGGGCCTTAAAACTGGTACCAGGGCCCGAGATAGGATGTGGCGGGCCTGCGTGTAGGATACCCATTCAAGTTCTGGAGAAGCTCTCAATTTCCTCGTCGAACGAATCCCAATCGGAAATTTGACCTTGGGCAGATCGGAATAATATTGTGGCAACCTTAGCGAGATTGTGAGCATATTTTAACAGTAAGGTTGGCCTGAGAATCTTGTTACAATATGCCATCAATACTGGATATATAACCTTAGTATTTTAATATTGCACCAATATTAGCAACATTAGAAATCCAACGTCAGATGGTGCTCGGTGATTCCAAGATTGTCACAATGTTGTCACAATATTGGTTGTACAATATTGGTAAACTAATACTGTCGTAGAGTTATGTATTCAATATTGCAGTTATATGTTAGTTTTAACATTGGCGCATTATTAAAAAAAAATACTGAACATAGGCTTCTGCTTATAATATTGACACAATATTGACACAATATTAGGAAAACAAAATTGCTAAAATAATATCGAGACGATGTTATCTCTGTGATACTGCGGTATTGTTATTATGTTAACATTCAATTAACGTTAGAACAACAAACATAACAGGCTTCTGTTCGTAAAATTGTCATAATATTGACACAATATTGGATATCTAAAACTGCTGAATTGATATTATGCTAACATTATTTTTACAACATTGTGGTAATATTCGCACTTTAACATTGTCACAAGATTAAGAAAGTAAACATTTTAGGCTTCTGTTTCTAATATTGTCATAAGATTAACACAATATTGTGCGCGACGAGCACAATTCGACCGCGTTTGCTATTTCCGCCACCAGGGCGCGCTCGCCGCGGATCTGCCGTTGCGGTCCCTTTAAGGGCAAATTAAAGGACAAAAACTGCGACCTTTCACTTTTTGACGTAATAGGCACATGATCCATAGACGTCTAACCCATCTTATCGATATTCTTAGGCCAAGGGCTCAAATGGAGCTTTTTGGCAACGGTCCGCGCGGGGCCGCCCCGTCAATGGGGCTGGTTCTCGTTTCGCCTGGGCAGTGCCCGTTATAAGTGGGATCCAAGTTGAATATTTCAGTCAGTGCAAGCAGCCAAGGAAGTAGCTGACTTAGGAAGGTTCCTCGGCACTCCAATGTTCCGTATGCCTACATTATAGGCATTGCGACGCTAAGAAATTACTTCCGCGAGGACGGCAGGTAATACGGCGTTCGCCTACCTTGCCTCAGAGGGAAGATTGGAAATCCAAGCTTGTCTCAGAGGTAAAATAAATATCCTGCCAATACTATGGCAATATTTTAACATCAAGACTATGGCAACATCATGATCAGAATAACCGCTGAACAAGCTTGGAGCAATATTATTAACATAACATTGTCACAATATTGAATATCCAAGTTTGTCTCGGAAGTAAAATAATGTCCCACCAATATTGTGGCAATATTGTCAGGATAGGCTTGGAGCAGTCTTACAAACCTAACCTTGGCACAATCTTTGGGCTCAAGCTTGTCCCAGAGGTAAAATAAATGTCCTGCTAACATTGTGGGAACATTAGCAAGATAAGCTTGGCAACTCTATTCAAATGTGAAAAAATGTCATACTAAGCTTGTACCAAGGTCAAATTTCCGATTGGGAAGTTATTCTAGGCCGGAGGATTCCGTCATTATGTTGAACAAGTTCTCGGAAATCTGTCTCTGAGCCGGGAGGATTCTTGATGCTTCGGGGCAACAGATTCCCCGTGAATCGGAAATAGACGCGGGGAGCACATGTCCGGGTTCCTTGGAATTCGACCCTTGAGCCATGCCGCCTAACAAGCGGTATTCCAGCAATTTGAAGGAGTTCCTTAACGCGATACACCCACGCAGAGGGCACGGAATGGCTCGGTCATGCTGCCGACTCTCACCGTAAATTAGGCGGATCTTTGAATGAGGAAACTCGTCGGCGAGGAATTTGGCAACGTGCGGTTTTCGTAATCGCGGATTGGCTCAATTAGATGCTACGGTGTAAAGAGGACATTCGGCGTTGCAACGTTGTTCCTTTAAACCTTGTTTTCTAGCAGCGTTGACTGTAAAAAAATAGGTTAAAAAAACTCGTAAACTTCAAAACGGAAAAAACTCGCATAAACAGTGAAAATAACCGAGTCAGGGAACCCTTTCTGTTCTTTATACGTTAAAATGTCAAATTGTATTTTTAAAATTTTTCAGTCACTTATTATTGCAAATTTTAACACAAATTTTACATTTTTACATATAATGCCAGTTTTTTATGTTACATAAATTTTACTTCATTATATTATATGTATGGCATCAATATGAGTGATTTTAAGAATTCCATAAAATTTTGAAACCAACTTTTCTCGATAACTTTTTACAACTTGAATGTATTTTGACAAGAACAGAAAAGGTTTCCTATCTCTTAAATGTTTACACATGTTTTACATTCTTTTAAAGGCAAACTTTATCAGTGAATACCACAAGAGTATACCTAAGATAATGCTTAAGTTCAGAACTTCAAAACTTTCTGGACTATAATGGCCGCACTGTTCAATTTTTAATAGTGTACACGGAGAAAAAAAAACCTCGTTTGTGGGACCCGAAGTTTAGATCATATGGATCTCTGAAGTTTTCGGATTGAGCATCTGAACACTTTAGGTCTAGCTGTCGAGGTTCGGATCACACATCTGAAACTTCAGTTCTTACATCTGAAACTTCAGTTCTTACATCTGAAATACTTCAGATGTGAGAACCGAAGTTTTTCGGATGTGAGAACCGAAATTTTTTGGATGTGAAAACCGAAGTACTTCGGATGTAAGAACTGAAGTTTCAGATGTGTGATCCAAACCTCAGCAGCTGGACCTAAGTGTTCAGATGCTCAATCCAAGAACTTCAGCTAGAGATCCATATGACGTAAACATCGGGTCACACGCACGAAGTTTTTTTTCGCAGTGTATGTATTCAGGTTCTCCGCTTGTTTTGTATTGTAATACAAGTTCGGTGTTCCACTATTTATTTACAATTTGACGGCGACTCCAGGGCGCGAACGTAAATAAAACCGAAGTGTCGGCGCGATAATGAAATGAGTGACCCAAACGAATAGGGCACTCATTGATCGGAAGTTATCATTCGGGGGAAGCGTGTTCGCTCAATGAACACGAGTTCCGTCTGGCGCTTAGATGAGTATCTCGAATTTTAAGACGCACTTTGTTAGCGCCACCCACTTGAAAGGTTTCTGATCTAACCATTTCGAGCGTCGGAAAAGCCTTCGACTCCGGACTTTTGACCTGAGGGTTTCCTCCCGGGCGTTTTCGGTCAAGGAGGGTCATTCTGACGTCATATTCGGTTGGAAAGTGAAAAGATGCAAATGGGTCTGCAGTGTGACGGGTCGCAAGCGAATCGAGGGATATTGTAAGAACCCACACTGGAAAAAAAACACATTTGATCTCCAGAATCTTGAGTCCAGAATCTTAAAAACTGCGACAAGAAAAAGTGCTCTTGATTCAATCAGAATCAATAGCTTAAATCATGAACCAAGCCTCTTAATTTAAACGGATTTTGTTTTGATTCTAGCAAAAATCCGATTGAATCAAGAGTATTTTTTCTTGTCGATGTTTTCAAGAGTCTAGACTCTAGCTCCAATGTGTGTGGTTTTTTTTTTTTTTCAGTGCACGTTAACAACATAGGCGTGCCTCGGTCATTTTGTTAGGGGGGCCTAGCCCCCTTACCACCGGAGGATGTTGAATACTCCCCAGTCCAGAGGGGGGCCTAGAAGCTCCCCCAGAAAATGTTTGACATTTTGAATCTATTTGGACAAATTTTGAGGTTTCCATGACGTAGATTTTCCATCAGTTTTGCGGACAAATTACGTTCATTTTTTACTCCCAGCAAAGAATACTTTCGAATTGAAAAATTCAGTAGATCCGAATTTCTTTTTCATTCTGAGGCCTCCACGGCGCAAATTTCTCATCAATTTCTGCAGAATAATTACTTTTTTTTTTTCTTTCCTTTTTTACTTTAAGCAAAACATACTGTTAAATTGTTGCATTCAATACATTTGGAAATTTTTTGAATGATTTCCTCTATTTGGACGCATTTTGAGGATTCCATGATATATTGAGATGTAAGGAGACAAAGATGAGAATTATATGTTTTGACACAAAATCGATTTTTCCTTTGTGCTGCATACGATTTAAGTCTCCACTTTAAGACACATTTTGTCTGACCCCCTCAGATCTCTCCATGTAAAAATCACAGCTACATCACATTTTTTTTAAAATTTTTGAATTTTACCATTATACTCATATTTTAATGATTTCTCTGATTGCAGCAAGGATTTGAAGAAAGCAATGACATTGGTGGAACAGGCGTGGCCAAGGTACGGTCGAAGCTGGTCATCGATTGTGTCCTGCCCCACCACCAAAGCATGCAGTACACGTGCAAAGGAATTTCTGGCTCTCAAGCTGTCATCTCGAACCCCATTACTCTCTTAGTCCAAGGTATATTTCTTTCCAATCTTGAAAAAAGCATGCATCATTAGGTTATAAAAAGCCTTACACTCTCTAAACTTAAATTGACGCAAATTTGGCAACGTTTAAAGGCTCATACGGTTTTTTTTCTTTGCTCGGTAGAACAGGAGCCCCTTCAATCAGTAGATGGGCAACATACACAACACTCCGATGCAGTTCTAATTGAATCGGTCATTAACTTAAGCGCCAGGTATGAGAATACAAGAAAAGTAGTAGAAACTGCATTAAACAATCCGTTTTAAATCGCAGATCAATTTAATGTCATCAATTAATTCGTTGTAATAATATTTTAGAGCTCTGAGATTTACAACGGGTCAATTAAGACTGTGACTACCATTTTTCTCGTAGATACATTTTTGGCTCTTCAGCCTTTTTGAGAATGACCGATTTAATTATTTTGCTGGGTGATTGCAACTTATTAGAGGCGTCGTCAGATAAGTTATCCATCGTTTACTTTCGGTTTTCAGGCGTTTCCGCGTCACTACTATCCACATGAAAACATCTGACTCTCGCAGGAGTGAGAGCACAAGCTTAGATAGGTTTTTTAATACCATCAAACCTTGTAACACTTCAATTTTTAGCCAGACAGAAATCACAACACCATAAAAGTCGCGGATCATAATTGAACCACATTTTGCAGTTAGGAACTATAAATTCCGGCCCGTTTAAAAACAACGTATGTGCCATTAGAGTCCCTATGCACATAAGTGTTTTTTCAGATGAGCACGAATTTATAGGTCCAAATTGCAAAATGCAGTTCAATTAATGAGTAGTTTTATTACGGTACGATCATGCGAGACGGATGTTCACAAGATGAATAGTAGCGAACGGCGGTCTGTGCAGAGGCCTATAAAGTAGTCGTCTGCGCTTGCAAACCGAAAGAAAACAAAGGCCCACTCATCTGACGACACCTCTACAACCTGCAGTACGTGGGATATTCTGCCGTGATAGCGAAGAGAGCCGTAAGTGCAAAAATGAAGCTCTGAGCAAACGGGCTCAGAAGCTTCTGACCGGAACATTTTATTGAAAAACGCCTCCGTTCTTTGTCAAATTGCCACTAATCGTCCGGAAGACTCCTAGAAATCGTATGGATGATTAAAAATCGACCGATTTTATTTTCATTACATAAAAAGGGTATTTTTCATTTTCCTGCTAGGTTATTGTTAGGCAAGACAGCCGTAAGTGCTATCTTCTGCATGCTTTCGTGGTTGCATTTTGGACGCACAACAAACATATTTTTAGGTTAAAAATTGGCAGAAGAGGGCAGCACTTTACTGGAAAGCACTGTTTTCATTGGCTCTCATGCACCTGCGGCTGTCTTGAAAAAAAAACTATGTCATTTTTTGTGCACTTACGGCTTTCTCATACGTCTCGTTTTCATTAAAGTAGGGTGAATTTTGCTGTTTTAGCTGTCTCAGTAATTTCATTTGAAAAAGTTTAGATGAATTTTGAATAAAACTGGATTTCGAAAATTTTGCACTTACGGCTCTCTTCGCAATCACGGAAGTAACCTACTAAACTGGCTTTTTTGTGCGTATATTTTCAATAATTTAGCTGAATTTACTAACGGATGCCTCTGGTGTGTTCAGGTGGTAACTCGACCAGCCTGGGTTCAGAGCGCTGCCGCGCTGGCGGCATCAAAGTTCCGCGGATCAACTCATGGAGCCCGATCATCATGGAAACGATGGGAACGAATATTGCCCTGCCCTGCTTCGCTGAAGGCAACCCAAGACCCACCGTCTACTGGCTCGACAAAAAGAACGAACCCATCGACGAATCTTCGGACTCTAGATTCAAAGTGAGTATCTTCGGAAGCTACGCAAGAAAAACTTTGAGTGGGAGGGCCCATTTATCCTTCACGAGGGTCTAACTGTCTTGGGGATTCAAACTTTTCGGAGGAGTGATGAGAGCACTGGAAAAGAAAACACATTGGATCTAGAGTCCAGACTCTTAAAAACATCGACAAGAAAAAATACTCTTGATTCAATCGGATTTTTGCTTAAATCAAGAACCAAGCCTCTTAATTTGAGCGGATTTCCTTTTGATTTAAGC
>NW_017550603.1:578235-624106 GCF_001854935.1 Bemisia tabaci | reverse complement strand
TGGGGGGGGGGGGGAGGCTGATGTCTCTCTTTAAACGCTTACGCGGTGGAAAAAGTTCAATTTATAGTGGTGTCAGACTCTTCCGGTTCAACTGACTGAGGATTTCGAAGAACCAAACCAAAATTAGGTTCAGCTTATCAAAATTCGGTTCAACAAAAACCAACCGCTCATCACTTGCGCTTTAAGATACTTTATGAGCAGAAAAATAAGAAATAGATGGGGAAAAAATACAAAAATATGGGGAAAAAACACAAAATTAAAAATAAAAAAAATTAATAAAAATATGAGAAGGATACTACATCAGGGGAGACTGTGAAATTTTACTATGAAGTCCATAAGCGTTCAAATGGGTGTAGTAGAGCTTATATCCGCGATTTTCTCTGTTTTAGATGCTTGAGACTGGAGAACTGCTCATTACAAAACTGAACTGGGAAGATATGGGAGACTACAAATGCGTAGCTGAAAGTCCACAGGGCCACGAGACTGCTGAAACTTTCCTCTACCCAATGCTACAAGGTATGTACCTTAAAACTGAAGAACTTCTCGAAGGGTACTTTTTTTATTTTGACGCTCAAAACATCGCCTGATCATTCATTAATGTGCCTGATTTTTTTATTTTTTTCAATTAGTTATTCTATTATTTTTTATCTTCCTTTAGAGTGAAACAAATAAAAGAAATGATAAAAAAATTTAAAAAGTGCATTAAGAATAGTCATTTTATGAGATCTACATTCATTCAATGGGTCAGTGGTACCCATTTTTTTTTTTAAATCCATTCTCGAAAGTCCAGGGTGAACTAAGCTTTTAGAAATTCTTTTTGAATTTTTTAAACTCTAAATGAAGTCACTAGAGACACCCGTTTTGAAAATGCCAAAAATGGGACCAGTTTGAAACGATATTTTTGACGGGTTCTGACGTACCCAGCGCAGGAACAGCGTTTTCTGCTACGTTCGCCTTGCTTCGTTAACTCGACAGTCGGTTTTTGATTGATCAGACTTTCATTTGTTTAACTTGATGATAATTACAAACTTGTTGATGAACTTTCGGAGTTTTCCAGGGAATTTTAACTTAAGACTATCTACGCTGTGACCCGGAGAAAAATTCTTTGTCACTATCCCTATTGAAAGGACAAGAATAATCTCGACAAAAAACAAAACTTAATAACAAAGCTTTTGGGATTCAAATACAATTTTTGAGAAAAGTACACTTTCATACACGGCTTGAGAAACTTAAATCATCTTTAAAAGACAGAATTTTGTTTTATGGGTTTCACTATCAAGGAACCAACCCTAAAATTTTCGTTTTTCATTTTCATTTTTTCTCTTTTTCTTTTGTTTGATTTTATCTCTTTCTCTGTTTACTTTCATATGATTTATTCCTATTTCCCTTTTAATTTTTTGTTTTAGTTAAGAATACGAAGGCTGAAGCGCTTGAGTCCATCATGCAAGACTGAATAACTCGTTTCTCTGAGTTGACTTGAAGTCTTACGCCGTAAAGTCACTAGCACTGATTTTACGCCTCTTGCTCTAAATATCGGTGCCTTTTTGAGCCGATATAATTGGAGTCATGGCAATCGGGCCGTTGGAAAAAAATTAAAAAAACTGCTCAGGCATCATGCTCCAAAATCAATAACGATCTGCCGTAATGGAATATTTCATGACACGGATTCAGGGAAATCTCTCTTTTATGAAACGTTCCTGAATCGTAAATTGACGATTAAAATACCTAAAATTTCGAACGAGAAAGATGTATCTGGAAAAATTCCGGGAAAGGAATTTACACGGAGAGTTTTCTTCTTAAGAATGGAGATCATCGTCGGTAAAGATATCGATATTGAGTCTGGTATCATAACTGCAAGGATAAAATATTTATATTAAGTAAAATGCTCGGTTTTCATTGACAGGTTTCTATAAACACGTTAAAGTCTTCTAGTAACATACTTGAGATAAACATATTCTTCAGTCATAATAAGAAATATAATCTATCGTGGTTTCGATAATCTAGGATAAGATACACTTATTGAAAATGTACTTACGATAAAAATTAAACAGAAATTTGAGTGTCTTTCGAGTGTAAATATGTATCACCAAAAAGGTAAATATTTATCATTGGAGCTGAATGATGATCGCTAATTACATGCGAACAGATAATCTCGATAGTTTTGCTGAGATTTCTCAATTTCAGCTCTATTCCAAATTCGTCGTGTACACATTAAAAATTGATCGGTATTAAGCATTGAAGTACTTTCTGCTGCTCAGGAAGCCTCTCTCATCCTCCTCAATCAAAATAAACCATCGTTTATTATACTTTTTGGACTATATTTTGAAAATAAGAACTACCTAGTTCAACTATTAGAGCACCTACTGCACAAAAAATCCAATGGCACAACTGTTATTTCTGAAATGAGCCAGAAATAGTGACGCTTCATCGCAAATGATACCTATACATTTGTGGGTTTTGAATAACCATTCTTAAGCTTCGGAGAGAGGTAAATTGAGATGCAAAAAATTCCAAGGAATTCAATAATTCTAAAAAACATGTTTTCAAAAACTTTTCAAAACAAAAGGAAGGGAATGAAATATAACATAATATATCATCCTTTCATTTCCTTTATTCGAATTATTGACCATATGGAGGGACTGTAGTGTTGTGTCACAATTGGCAATTTTCTCAACATACGCGTGACTTTCATTGTCAGCTAGAACTTGACATACTTGATCCTCAAGAAGAGATGCCCGTCAAGTTCTGACGAAACTCTTCGACTGATTGATTGGACGGATTTCTGCCAAAAGGAACTATGCGCATCATGACGTGAGCCCTGTTATACATTTATTCTTATGGGACGCAGGGCTCATGTCTTAATGCACATAGTTCCGTTTGATAGAGATACGTCCGATTAAGGGAGGGATTTAAGAGCGAAGTACCTATCTCCGTTCTTATCACTCCATGCGGCTAGTCCACTTACATCTTCAATAATCCGTTTCTTCCTTTTGAACTGAGTGCACTTTTGCGGTGTCCTTCAGTTGTCATAAATTAGCGCATGGATATTAAATGCATCGATTATACAGGGTTATCTAGGGATAAACGGCCCGACCGCAGGAGCCGAAACACCCCCATACCCCCTCTTTCAATTGAAATTTCTATTTTGTATCGATGATTGATTAATTCAGGGCATAAAAGTAAAGGAAAGTACAAACTTTCATGAGATTTGGTACACAACCGTTGCCAAAATTCAGGAAAAAACACTTACTTTCCGAACTTTTGGTGGGGTCGTAGCTCCGACTGGGGGAGCTTTTGGAAAAAAAAAACTTTATACAAGAAGGGTCTTATTTTGACCCGTAGAACACGCTCCTGCAGTCTGGCCGTTTAACCCTGCATCACCCTGTGTATAACCTCATCGCGAAGTCTTAAATGTATGCATTTCTTTTTACTACATTGAATAGATGACTGCATGGAACAGAACTTTCCTTAGGATACTGCAGAAGATCTTTAACTTGGGGTTCCCTTTTGCTGAATGTAGACGATTTTTCGGTTTCCATAGAGATAATGAGACACGCGTGATGGAAAGTTTTAAACCATTTAAGTAAGATATTTGATACTAAAATTAACATTTTTAGAATGTTTAAAAAATCTGATTACGTCATTTGTATTCTGACACTTAGTCTCGTATGGTCTCGGTCAGAAGATTTCCGAACTGAACGTGCGGTATTTTTTACGTAGAATTTTGAGTTAAAAACCAAATACTTCATATTTTGATAAATATATTGAGTGGCCCTGGCGTAAATTTCACGCAAAATTTCCTAATTTGTAGCACGCACTCGTTCTAGATTTTTTGTTTTTTGTAGTTCAGAAAATATTTTTTAGAAATAATTCAGAAAAATGCCAGAAAAGTATGACTCCCTTCTCTTGAAGTATTAAACTTCAACGTCTTGATCGACAGATCAAGAATCCTGTTCAAAATTGTGAACATTACTGTAAGAAGCAAACATGACTGCAGAGCACATAATGTGCATTCTGTTTTTTTTTTTAAATTATTCTTTTGTATTCAGTTTTCTTTTACTATTTTTAGTTCTCTAATTTATTTATTTAATTTATTATTTAATTTATTACTTATTTAACTTAATATTAGGTAGTATTAGTTATAATCGATACGTTTGCAAGTTGGATGAAAAAATAAGGAGCGTGCATAATTCGACTCCAGGCATCACATTTGCGCCGATCAAATTAATTCTCGCATGAAGTAAGGCATAATCAGTTTTATAAGGAAACAAATCCCACGTTACCTAACACAAGGAGATCTTTCTACAAAAAGATTTTTAAAAAAAAAAATTCATAATTTAGTGTTAACGCATTTTTCAAAACTATCTTTGAAGATGGATTTTTTCTACTTTATGACGTTCAATTTTTGCTTTCGACGTAGAAATATTTCAACATTTCTTGAAAAGTCACACACACAAATTGAAATATTTTAATCAGCTTGTAAAATAACAATTTCCAGATATCAGAATAAGAATCAGAGTATGTGGAAACATTTTTATCCACTGACTCTATACTGAAAGTTATGGAGGACTCTTAAATCAATGTTTTCAAAATCCAGGGTAATCCAAAAGTCCTGTACCAATAGCACCACTTGTAACTCTTGTAGCTTTAGAATGAACTGAGATGGGAGTTGGCATTTTGTGAGTACTCACAGGTCAAAAGAAACTACGCTTCGGAAACTACTACGGGACCCTTCAAAATTGTAGGGGGATCTTCCTGAAAAGAGGCAAAAACCCTGAGGTTTACAGGGATGGTACGGGACCCTTAAATCACCCTGTACGAGAGCGCAGAAAAAAATGAATGAGTTTCATCCAACTTGCATCGCGAAAAGATTTCACGCCTTCTCCACAATCAAATACTATAATTTATTATCCTTCATTCTCTCTCATCTCTTTAACTTATTTTGATTTGTATTATTAATTGATTAAGGCCTAATTTCCCCCTCTTGAATACTTTCCCATATCATTTTAAGGTTCTTTCTTCTAATATTTTTTAAGTATTTTCTTTTGTACTGGTGATTTTATAGTGAGTAGTTGTAGCTGAATTCTCGAATAAATTTCCTTTGATTTTGTTTTTTAAACTATTCCTCTTATTTATTTTGATTAATTCTCTCATACTTTGAGTTTTCATTATTTTTTTTACGTTTCGTTCATCGATTTGCTCCTATGATTTTTCACGAGAGGTATCATTTTATTTTTACCTTATTTATATCAATCTAAACTATGTGAGTAATTATTTCTAAATTAATCGTTTGCCACAGCGGGTTGGTTATTGAAATAGTTGGACAAAGCTGTAGACAAAGAGGAAAAAAAGAAAATGGAGCGATCCTATCTATAGAGGCGGGTGGTTGCAATATGTAAAGGAGATAAAGCAATAGATAAACTAATGGCAACCCACGAAAGACACCATTGTTCCATTCGTCTACTAGTTTTCTTGCATTTTTTTATAATTGGATCGCATTTAGCACAAAGAAACTGGAGCGATTACAGTGTTTTCAAAATCGTGCAACTTTTTAATTTCTTCTAAAAATACTTAATATGTGTGCGATTTTAAATTTACAAAATTTTTTTCCTTTAAAATCAACAATTTGCTAGTGAAAACTATTTGCTATTCTGGGAGATTTTATAGGTAATTACGGAGGAGCAACATTTTCACAACACTGTAGTCGCGCTGGTTCCTTTTTGCTAAATGCGATCCAATTAATGATCACAATTCAAATGATTATTCGGGCTCACGTGCAGTGCTTTTGTCGTGCACCAATTTGAAATGCAGAACTCCCTAAAGTTGTTGATCTGGTCGGTGCGATCTATCGAACGCAACTTCGACAATGGAGATGTTGCATGTGTGAGGAATTTGCGATTTGACTGTTGATTCTCATGTAAAAGTTCGCGAGAAACACGATGGTGCTACTGGTTTTCTCTGAAATCAACTCCCAAGCTCCAAAAAAAGCTCTCAACTTGAGGCCAAAATGGAGGGGATATCCCACGCTACCCTGAGAGTCCACCTCTACATCAAGACGAACTCTCCATGCAAAGATAAGGAGCAAATACATTAGCAGGGTTGCCGTGTTTTCAGTTTTGGAGTCCCGAAATAAAGTGGCAGCCCTGTCAATGTATTTGCTCCTTATCTGTGCATGGAGAGTTTGCCTTGATGTAGACGTGGACTCTCAGGATAACGTGGGATATCCCCGGCCATTTTGGCTTCAACTCGAGAGCTTTTTTTGAGCTTGGGAGTTGATTTCAGAGAAAACCAGTGGCACCATCTTGTTTCTCGCTAACTTTTACATGAGAATCAACAGTCAAATCGCAAATTCCTCGCACATGCAACATCTCCATTGCAGGACCCCATCCTCCTTCCCCCCCATTCCCTTCCACCCCCATCACCGCTCTCCTCCCCCGCACGAACCGAGTGATGGAGTCGTCACGGGAAGTTGCTTCTTCCTGTTTCTCTTTCATTTACACAAATTTTACCCATGAGTTTCCATCAAACAGACTGAACGAAAAGTTCGCTTTCCGAAGGCCTGACGATTTTTACTTGAAATTGAAAGCGGGGGCTTATTATTTCTTACTGTTTAATTTGACATACATTTTCGTTTTCACGAGGGAGAATAACTTTATACCAAGGTTGCAAAATCGACTAAAACAATTCAAATTTTTACAGGAACATGACTGTGCGATGGAACTCTTGAATGTGTCAGAAATTCGCGATTTGAGGTGATTCGATGAACGCTGTATTTTGTGTGAGGACGACATGCGATATATCTCGTTGATTGGTTCCATCTTTTCAGCTACTCGTTATCGTTCTCGAATTTTGAGATCGCAATTCTGATTTCAGGAGACTTGAGAGTTTACTTGCAAATTTTGACCAAACAATTCAACGTAATATAGACGTGGTTTTTTTTAGAGAGAAAGTATCTGATTCGAGTGCAGTTCCGATATCAGTATCGAATGCGATATTTTTCCTCTAAAAAAATCACGCCTTTATTACGTTGAATTTGTTTGTCAAAATTGGTAAGTGAATTCTTTAGTCTCCTGAAATCAAAATTGCGATATCAAAATTCGAGAAAAATGACAAGTAGCTGACCCTGGTAAAAATTGGCAGTCGAATCTGTGTTCCAAAATACCATAGACGTACGGCCGGCTGTAAGATTTCCAATAGCTTCTATAGCCGGCTGCACAATTTTTTATAGCCTTTTATAGCCGATGGCGATGAAGCAACAGCCAGGCGATAAAGTGTATGCTAAACGTAACTAATTACGGATGCTAGGACTTAGTGAGTTTTTGGACCGCTACTCTCTTTTTGGGCCGTAGTATCTTGCTTTATTTTGCGAGGAAAGCTCTGCACTTTTGATGGATACCTGCCATTCCTAATATATTAGAGCGCCTTCAATTTCGTATGATACTGTGCAATTCCTCTGGTGTGAAATAGTTGCTTCAAGCGCCGCGCCGTGTCACGCTGCGGCGCGGCAGGCGGGCAGCCACCGCGGAACGCGCATTGGCGCCTACAAACCCAACAGGGATACCTCACGCGTTGAGCAATGCGTGAAGTATCCCTGTTAGGTTTGTAGGCGCCAGTGCGTCGCCGCTCCGCTTTGTGTTAGGCTCTAATATTTAATCTAGCGGAGTCAGCGTTATTCAACTCATGATTTTGAAATGTTTGCACATCCTGTATGGATTATTCTCGTTTAAATTGATCAAAAAAAATATGTATTAAAGGAAAATATAACGTGTGTTTTGTAAGGGGTATTAAGGTGGTTCCGTATCAAACTTAATGATTCCCAAAGCACACGAATTTCTACACAATTTCTTTTAGCCTTTTATAATCGATGGCGAAAAAGCAACAGCCAGGCGATAAAGTGTAAAGCCCGGCCGTAGGAACTATAGCCCGGCATCATAATTTTTTATCGCTTCGTATAGCCCGGCCGTATGATTTTCTCCGCATTCTACAGCCAGCTATTTGATTTTCTGTAGCATTCTTTAGCCGGATATAAGAATTCCTATGGTATTTTGAAACGGAGCTCTTATCGCCAATTTTTACCAGGGGAAAAATGGAACTAATCGATGCGATATGTCGCATGTCGTCCTGACCATAAAATACAGCGTCCATCAGATTACCTTAAATACAAATTCCTGTGTAAAATTTCTCGAGAGTTAAAAATTGTCGAGGTACGCCCTTATGGCAGAGAGTGACGAAATGTGAGTCAAAATATTCTTAAATTGGACGTATTTCTATCAAACGGAACTATGTGCATTAAGACATGAGCCCTGCGATCCATAAGAATAAATGCATAACAGGGCTCACGTTATAATGCACATAGTTCCGTTTGACTGAAATACGTCCAATTATTCCTCCAAAAATCTCGCGACTCCGACGAGCAAACCAGTGGCGTGGTGTGCTTTGCGATGAATCGATTAATCTGCCACTCATACCCGAAGAAAAGGATCGATTATCAGGGCGTTCGCAATGAACACCATATCAATCGATTCTTTACCATAGCTTCAAACGAGATGGTATCGATACCCAAGTAGCAGTGATCGCGATAAATAGCAATTTTATCGGTTGGTTATCGCGATTATATTGGTGACAATATATCCAGATATTATCGCATTAAAAATTGCGATACATGGCGATTAAATCGCTACACATCGCAGTTTTTGGTTCGATAAAATCGTGATCAATTTTCGCGGATAAAATCGAGATTAAACCGCCAATTATTGCGATTTTTATTTCGGAAATATCGCGATATATTTTCGGGCGATAAAATCGCGATTTTATCGCGATAAGATTGAGGATAATCGCTCAGATGTTGATTATCTTGACGATTTTATCGCCGATAAAATCGCAATATATATGTCGCGTACAAATAGCAAAATCAAGCATTTTGTCAAATGCCTAGGCAAATATTCAAATATTCTAACTTAGATTGAAATTCTAATTATTTTCCCAATTTCAGACAAAATAATTCATTACTTCAGCAACAAAAAGTTTTCAATAAAAATTTGCACACACAATAGTCATTTAAAAATTTTTTAGCTCCTGAAGCGACACTGATCTTGAAATTTTCAGCATTCCGTAAAATACAGAATTTTTGGAATTTCAACATTTAAAAATATGAGAAGCAATTGGAGAGGAAGAGACAAAAAGAGTTCGTATATCGGTTTGATGAGTTATTTTTTCAAAAATAGTGAAAAATCGTGAGTTCTCCGCAAAAAATTCACAAAATTTTGCAGTCCATTAAAATTTGGATATCTGCCTAGGCATTCGACAAAACGCCTGATTTTACTATTTGCCTGTGATATACATACATAGTGATTTTTTCGTTGAGAAATGCTTCTTGGGTGGTCGCTTTCTGAGCCTCGCTACTGGAGCGTAGCGTAGAGTCCCTTTATACTGAGAGTCAAGACAACACCCCTCATGGAGTCACAAATGGGAATAAAGATTACAGAAATTGAATAACGTTCTTTGTAATCTTTGCTCGGCTCATTCTGAAATTCCTTTCTCCCGTTCCTTCTCTCATTCCGTTTGTTCCTTGCCAAACTCGTAATTCCCTGGTCCATGACAGATTATAATCTTTGCAATCGGTGAAAATGTAATCTTTATTCCCGTTTGTGACACTGTGAAGGCCTAAAATACGGGAACCAATCAGAAACGGCTTCACATTGTCTTGACTCTCAGTATAAAGGTAGAGTCCCTTTATACCCAGAGTTACGACAACTCACTTTTGGTTGGGCCAGGATTGGGCTGAAAGTGGCCTAAAAAAAAATCCAATTCTGATTGGTTCTCGCTCATGGAGGCCGAAACTAGTGCACCAAGATGGCGGTACCTCGTATGTGAACAAGAATAATGAAAATATTACCTAATTGTGGTTTATCAAGAGTAAATTGTTATTGCCATCGGTCCAAAATGAAAATAGATTAAGAAATTATTCACAAACCAATCTCATTTTCTTTTTAATTGATCAATTTGTTGATGTTGTTGTTTCTGTGTGACAGACATCGCAGGATTCCTGATCCTTATCCCCCAATATCGTTCGTTTGAGTGCACTAGTTTCGGCCTCCATGGCCAGCCAAGGTCGGCTGCCAGTCAGCTGATAATCGAGTTGTCGTTACTCTGGGTATAAAGGGACTCTATATAAAGGGACTCTCTGGAGCGAATATCAGGGTTCAATCGCTGCACGTGAACCGGAATGAATGGAAGGAAGCATTTAAATTACAAATGAATTCGAGACGTGGAGGGACATCGTTCCAGATGTGGAACCGGGTTTATTTTTAGCGGGGCTCATCGTTACATATCCCGGTTGCGCGAAATTCAATTCGATGGCTTTCGAGGAGGCGTTTACGATACCACCAAGAATAACCTTCCGAAGAGCGCGGTATGTTCGAAGCTATTATCTGGAGGAAATACTCGGCGTCTTTCGCCGCGGAAAATTGGAAAGCGCATTTTCACCTCTCCCGGGAACGATGGTGGACTGGACTACATTTTGCGATAAGGAACTACCGTTTCTGGCTCAATCAATAAAAGTAATGTCACATGTGTTCTCTCTAACTGGACTTCATTTTTCAATTCGAAATCGCATAATTTCTGGCTCAGTTCAGAAACAACGTATCGAAATGGGCAAGGCCCAGTGCCGCCTATCTGCAAAGTGCACTGGAAAAAAGTCGCTTGGATCTAGAGTCCAGACTCTTAATAACTTCGACAAGAAAAAACAAACGGGAAAGTTCTAATACTTTCGTATTAGAAAAGCGCTCAGGTGTTAGTAAATGTATTTAATGAAGAAAGGACGTATAAACTCCGTCGATTTGGCTGGGAAATGGAAATAAAACATCAGCTGATAGCAAACAAAGGTTACCAAGGAAATCGTAAACGCGTATTTTTGTTTCCCGAAAATGAGCTCACCGTTGAGCTCATCAGGCGCGTTTTTTTAGGCTTCATTTGAGTTCAACGATCAATTTCGATAAGAATTACTCTACCGCTAAGAAATTTTCTTATAGACAAACGATCGAAACTACCTGCGCATTACGTTAAAAGCATAAAATACAGTTTTCACAGCTTTATTTATTTTAAAAATGGACCCCCCCCCCCTAAAAAGCCTACATCGATGAGCTGGTGCGCCATTTAAACGCATTAGCACTAGTATACTAGTACTCAGAGGCAAGTCGAAATCAAAAAGCGCTGCCTATCGGCTGAGCGCTTAATACTTTTAATTCCAACTTTTCCTTGAATCGAAGAGCCAAGCCTCTTGATCTAGGCGGATTTCCCTTTTGATTCAAGCAAAGAGTCCGATTGAATCAAGAGCCACATAGAGGGTGGAGCGATGTAAATGAGTGTAGTGTCTTGTGCGTTTCTCCGAAAAGAAGGCGCTCTTGTTGGCGTCTCTTCCTGACAAGAGACATATTTGAAGACGCTGCTGCGCAGAGCGTGGTCTCAGAGGCTAAAATAATTGCATCATTTAATATTTCCATCGGAAAATACACTAAAAGAACCCGATCAACAGTGTAGCAGCGTAGACTACACCGGAAAAAAACACTCTTTTTGCTGGAAAAAATATGATCAGAGCTAAAATTTTGAAACATTGCAATGTGGCTGCGCCAAGGAAAAATGCTGTGCGCACACGCAAATATTGCCAACTTTTCAGTGTTGAAAAATTTATATTGGAACAAAGTTAGGCATATTTTGCCTTGGAATTTTCAGATATTTTAGATGAAATTACGAAAAAATTTGTCTGAAAAATTGGGAGAAAAATATGCACAACTTTTCTAATGAATTTGTATTTTGTCCAAAAAAATTTGCAAAGCCTAAAGGTTCATACGGCGTTTTTCCTTAGCAATGCAGAATGGAGACACTAGAAAAAAAAAACCACATTGGATCTAGAGTCCAGACTCTTAAAAACATCGACAAGAAAAAATGCTCTTGGTTCAATCGGATTTTTGCTTAAATCAAGAACCAAGCCTCTTAATTTGAGCGGATTTCCTTTTGATCTAAGCAAAAATCTGATTGAATCAAGAGTATTTTTCCTGTCAATGTTTTCAAGAGTCTGGATTCTAGATCCAATGTGTTTTTTTTTCCAGAGTAGTGAATAAAGCAGTTGCCTTTGATGATTATTTGACGGGCAGTGCCGATACTTAAAAAACGCCTTCATTGGGAAAAGATACTTCCTAGCGTGGCCTCAGAGGCCGAATATTTGCATCATTTAAAAACCCTATCAACAGTGTGGCAACGTAGAATAGTGAATAAAGCGGTTCTGATGCTTCTGAAACGCCTTCAATGGGAAAAGATACTTCCTTGCGTGGCCTCAGAGGCCGAATAGTTGCATCATTTTAAAATCCATACAACGGTGTAGGAGCGTGTTGTATCGATTGCGCACAAAATGGGAAATCATTACGTTGCTACAGAACTTTATGGTAAATCTAAAGCGTTTTTCAATTCGGAATTTCGGTGGCATTTCAATACATTTAAAATTTTTAAATTTCAGGACATCCTTACATCTCTGCTAAAAAATAAATCATTACTTTTTGGCCACTGTTTGCGTCAGTTCATAAATGCAAAATTTGATAATGAAACATAAGTACTCAATTTGAAATGACTGAAAATATAGATAGTCTGGGAATCATGATCTAAAAGACATAACGATTCACTGAATTCCCTCGGGACGTGCTTTCAAAGTCATTTAAAACTATTTCATGATTAAACTTGCACTTCATTACACAACACAATACGAAGGCTCTCATGGATTGCTAAAAAATCAGGAATTATTGGGTAATTGGTTAATCGATTATCAACTCATTCTGATCATGCAATCACCTTACTTTTGTACCTCCATAATGAATGATTTTTGAATAAAAGGTAATAAAGGTACCTTTTTTCACAGAGTTCAACACTATTGTCTATCGAAACGACGCAATCATGATTCTTTTGACTGAGGTAAGCCCAGGTAAAAGAGAGACCTACGAAGAGTTGTCAGTATTTTTGATACGATGACGCGACCCTCGGCCTCAGCTATCTCGTGAAATTATCTACTTTCTTTCTACAGAGTGGGTGCGTTTTAATTATAATATTCTTTGAACGACCGAAAATGTTGCTGACACGTGCGGGAATTTTTTCGCTTACCGCGCATTTCAACTAAAATTAAACTCCTTGAATAGCTTATCAATTTTCTTTATTTTGTTTGATCAGTTCTTTTGCCAAGACACAACATTGCCAACTACTGTACAAGTTCTTTGCGAAAATCAATAAGCGTTTCGTTTCCTGGATATTTTGCTCGACGAAATCGGAATTGCTTTTCGGATTTTCAGCCTGGGTAGTGGTTGGTCTTTGACGAGTTTAGGTTGTTTTCAACGTCAGCCAATTTATTTGGGAGGAAGATACCTAATGCAGAAAACAAATTTTAAACATTTTGTTGGACCCTTCACTAATATTTTAGTATGATTATCAGGTGGTTCTTTTTCGGGAAAAGCGGCGGTCCAGCATTGATCTTACTTACGAGTTTAAAATTGAGCGAGGTTTTCGACAAATAACTTTATTTTCACACGAATCCCTAAGAAATGCACTCTAAGATGGTGCAACAAAGCTCGAGTGGCTGTTTCTACAAAATACTCTCCAATGTGATAATGGCAATTAACATCGTTGGTTCACGTTTATGAAAGTATTGACATTCTTGATCTCACAAATTGTCTGGTTCTTTCATAATTTTTAGATAAGATTTTTACTAACAGTACTCAAATTTTGATGAAAAATGGTTAAAATGTCTGTTTTTAACGTTTTCTATTTCAGCCTTCAATAACGATTCTTTGGATTTGTTAACGATGTAAATACACCGAGAAAAATAATATGCTGTTTTAGCATCTAGGATGTCAAAAATGTGTCTGGTGATCCCAAGATGCTGCGTTTACTGCCCCTGCAGTTAATTTTACATCTTAAAAATGCAAATTCAACTGCGTGGGCAGTAAAGGCAGCATCTTGGGATCACCAAACACATTTTTGACATCCTAGATGCTAAAACAGCATATTATTTTTTTCGGTGTAGGGCATGTTAAATCAGTAGAGAGGCTTGAGGGACAAGGCGATTTAGCGCAAATTTTGAAAAAATTGAGATATTAAGTAATAATTTCCACTGAGAGTAGTGTTAAAATATAATCTATGAAAAATTCGCCACTAAAATCAAATTTCAAGTATCAAAACGTGAGTTCTCCCTTTATCCCGCCATAAAGCTCCATGTAATTTTGAAACGTGAAAAGCGTACCTCTTTCAATTTCAAGAGCCCCTCATTTCGAATTTAAGGTGTCTGCATTAAAACCGGGCACTGCTCGTAGAGGGTAATATCCGATCGCTGATAAAAATGCCAATTTTTCAAAAATCAGTCAACGCTGCTTCGATGTAAAAGCTTTCTGCGCAGTATCCCAGACGGCAGAATTTTTTTCTTCTTCTTAGAAACAACGTCTCGAGCAGAGGGGCCCCGAACTATGTACGCAGTAAAATTTCCGTTCTGCAACCATTTTGAGCGATTGTTTCATCATCATAAATAAAACAAAGTTGCGCGTTTGATAACATATCTGCTGCTCTCGGGACACTACGACCACACACACAGTACACACACACACAGTACACTTTGATTGTTGTGCCTCGGAGAATAGCCACCTCACGCGTGTGTGGACGGCAGATCGTCGCTATACCATCGGTGAAAATCGTAAGAGGCTTCACTCATAGTGAAAGATGCGCGACGTAAAAAACGCCTGCAACCGGGGGAGTATGCTTCACGCGCCACCAGCACGCACTTAGTATTGTATCACGATAAAGGGCCGGATTCATAGTCGTCTCATAGCCCAAGTAGCAGTGATTGCGATAAATAGCGATTTTATCGGTTGATTATCGCTATTATGTCGGTGGCAATTTTCTCGCAATATTATCGAAGGAAAAATTGCAGTTCATGGCAATTAAATCGCTATGCGTCGCAATTTTTTGTTCGATAAAATCGCGATCAATTTTCGTCGATAAAATCGAGATTGAATCGCTATATATCGCGATTTTTGTTGCGATAATATCGCGATAAATTGCCGGGCGATGAAATCGCGATTTTATTGCAACAAGATCGAGGATAATGGCTCAGGTGTTGATTATCCTGACGATTTTATCGCCGATAAAATCGCAACAAATCGCGATTTTTCCGTTGAAAAATGCTACTCTGGAGACAGCTCCTTTCCTTAGGGAGGCCACGTACTGTTTACATTGTGATTCAGGGAGGTTTAAGGACACCGTTATCATAGCGCATTATGAAAAAGTCGACACCTCAATTGCGAAACTATGGTCACAATGATTGGCCATTGTAGAAAAAGTAGCAGTGTACATAAAGACGATTAGATTTAGACGGTTTAACTTAAAGGCCGTGGGTATTCATGGTTGTTCCTCAACACGTCCTTTTCCCTGAGAAGACCCAATATGGTTTACATTGTGATTAGCCACTCGTTGTTGTGCTCTGAAGCGAGACGGTCGCGCTTCATCTCACGCCGGATCAGTATTTTTCAACAAAATTTCGGAAAGAAAATCACCAGCATGTGATTCTGCTGGAATCGAGAAAAGTGCTCGCGTCGCGGTGTTCTGGCGGCCGGGTCCCGAGTGATATTAGTGNGTTGTTCCTCAACACGTCCTTTTCCCTGAGAAGACCCAATATGGTTTACATTGTGATTAGGTACCAGGGCACCTACGCCTTGTAAAATAACATCATGAAAGGACAATTTTAAAGAAGCTTGACTAAAATTTTACAGTATACTTTAGAAATAGATCAGTTTCAGGGATTACAATGATTTGCAACTGCAAAATATGTAAAATACGACTGACAAATTATTCAAATTTTTAATCTTTTTACGCAAGTCTCTTTTTAGTTAACTTAATAAAGTTAGTCGAAATCATAGAATTATTGCCCTTAGTGTCAAATCATAATATCTCTTGCAAGGATCTACTTTCGGAGTACCTACATGCGTTATTTTGATAAATTTTACAGGAGGTTTATAATGATTATCTATTTCAAGCTGCTTTGATGCAGACATCACCTTGGTTATAATACAAACCATATCAATGGTGAAACTTTAACTTACACCACGCAGCTCGGTTTGCGAAGCTGCAGATTTCTTTTCATACTTACCTAATTTTTTAAATGGAAAGTTACTCATCGGTTTTCCTCGCTTTTCGCTCTCCAAGCGAAGTAAAATCTATGGAATGATGTTAATTTTTTTCTTGACTCTTAAATAACCATAGGGTTGCCAGATTGTGCGAAATAACATGTATAGAAAACATTGAGTTATATGCGAAAATGTGCTGACTTTTCAGAACAATCTGGCAACGATGACCAAACAGGAGCTGATATTTTTAAACAGCGCAAACTGAAAACTGGTTTGGGAGTTTCACCGCTGATTTTGGATTTTCTTGAGGAGAGAAGCTGTTTAAGAAACGACGATGAATATAACCCTGAGGGTGTAAACAAATTTACGACAAACTATTAATGGTTTGATTTATTTCTGTTTTTTTTAGAGTGAAAATCGCACATCAAACCACCATCATCGAAACTTCATCGTTCAACGAGAGCAGATAAGAGGAAGGATTTTGCTTTCCACAACTGATCTGATTTGGAAAATTAGACGAAAAAAGTTACGAAGTAGGTTTTTAAAATAATAGAAATAAAGAAAAAAAACAGGACTCTCATAACTTTATGGAATCGCAAGCCGTACCTACTTATAGTGCTATTTGTAAACAAATAATTTCGTAAAACCGTTTCAGTTTCGTTTGATTGTTCATTCACTGGATTCGTTTCTTTTCCCACATTGTTTAGAGCAGGTAAAGCAGAGTAAAACTATTGTGATTTATTTTTTTATTCTTTCGAAAACGTGTAGTTTCGTTATAGAGTTAAGTAAATTATTGGTGTATTTTTTTAAGGAAAAAATATATTTGACTTACTTATTTTTCCATTTCATTTGAAAGAAAGTGTTTTATTATTATATTGATAAACTATTGAAATTTAAAACTGGTCTTTTTATTTCTTTACCCATCATCCTCTATTAAAAGTTATAAAAGCAGGGGAGTCTACTAAAACTGGCTGGAAAAAATTAAGCATTTTTACAGTTCTCTTTCAGTGCCTCGTAGCCAGAAAATATTGAGTACTTTTTTGGTACCTTCAAACAGGCCCGCCACATCCAATCTCGGGCCCTGGTACCAGTTTTAAGGTCCGGGCCCCAACCACGGAGTGGGGGTGGGGAGGGGTCCGAGGGGCATCCCACAAGAAATTTTAGAATTTATACGACTAATCGGACGCATTTTGAAGCTTCCATAAAGAATTTTCCCATCAATTTCTGCGGAATAATTATGTTTCTTTTTTTTTTTTTTTTTTTTTTTTTTTTTTTTTTTTTTTTTTTTTTTTTTTTTTTNTTTTTTTTGGGGGGGGGGGCATATGATACTATTTTCAGTTCTATGAGGGCCAGGCCCCGCTGGACTCCCCCTTCGTTTGTCAATGGCAAGGGAGTTGAGCCATGAGCCATTGAAGTCGAGGATGCCCATCGGACGACGGAAGAAAATGAAACGCAGTTACTAAAAATATCCCTCTGTACTGAAAATCTTGAAAATAGATAGAAATTTTCCGAGAAGTATACTTCTTCGAAAATTTAAGAGGAATTCTACAGAGCCCCAGCGTGTTTCTGAAAATCTATTCACCTTTTGCAAACTTTTTAGGGTAAATTTTTCACTTTTTCTTACGAAACAAGAGTTGCATGTGAATTCGTAGTGGGTTTTCACGGGTTACACGGGCCCCCTCCGGGGCCCGGGCCCCGGTACCAGGGATCCAGTATCGCCGGCTTGTGATGGGCCTGCCTTCATGTACGCTGGGCCTGTCGATTTCCTTAGACATTTTTGCAGTGGTGAATGCATAGCTGAAGTGCGCTGCAGCTAAAATTGAATAAAGCAAATGGGTAATTTTTATAGGAGGATTATAAATGAACAAGTGGTTTGAAATGAAAACAAAATACTATGAACTATGCAAAACGATTATTCATATATCGGATCTTGGCTGTTTTGAAAACACCTTCAAATGCGGCTTGATACCTCACGAATTCCGGAACGCTGGGCGTGTCGATTTCCTTTGACATTTTTGCAGTGGTGAATGCATGGCTGAAATCCGCTTCAGCAAGAATTGTATTCACAAATGGGTGGTTTTTCTACGATGATTAAAAATAAACAAGTGGCACGGAATAGAACAAAAGAATATGAACTATTCAAAACGATAATCCGGGAATCGGAACTTGGCTGTTTTGAAAACGCCTTCAAATGCAGCGTGATACCTCACGCATTCCGGAGAGTGAAAATAGTTGTATCATTGCGCCGTAAGAATGTGACGGAATATTTAAATGGAAATATAGCCTTCATGCAGGCTCGCCACATCCCATTTCGGGCCCTGGTACCAGGTAGAGTCCCTTTATACTGAGGGTCAAGACAATTCGGCTCATGGATGTCACAAACGGGAATAAAGATTACAGAAATTGAACGTTTTTCGTAATCTTTGATCGGCCCATTCTCAAATGTCTTTCTCCGTTCCTCCTCTCATTCCGTTTGTTCCTTGCCGAACCCGTAATTCCCTGGTCCATTCCAGATTATAATCTTTGCAATTGGTGAAAATGTAATCTTTATTCCCGTTTGTGACACTGTGGAGGCCTAAAATACGGGAACCAATCAGAAATGGATTCAAATTGTCTTGACTCTCAGTATAAAGGGACTCTAGTACCAGATATATGGTCAGGGCCCCAAGCACGGAGTGAGGGTGGGGGGGGGTCCGAGGGGCATCCCACGAGAAATTTTAGAATTTATACGACTAATCGGACGCATTTTGAAGCTTCCATAAATAATTTTTTCATCAATTTCTGTGGAATAATTATGTTTTTTTTTTTTTTTTTTTTTTTTTTTTTTTTTTTTTTTTATACTATCAGCACTAAATACGAATTGTTGCATTCAAAACATCTGGAAAATTTTTATTTTTTTTAGGGGGGGGGGCATATGATACTATTTTCAGTTCTATGAGGGCCAGGCCCCCCTGGACTCCCCCTTCGTTTGTCTATGGCAAGGGAGTTGAGCCATGAGCCATTGAAGTCGGGGATGCCCAGACTGGAGACTCTTAGCATCTGACGACGGAAGAAAATGAAACGCAGTTACTAAAAATATCCCTTAGTACTGAAAATCTTGAAAATAGATAGAAATTTTCCAAGTAGTATACTTATTCGAAAATTTAAGAAGAATTCTACAGTGCCCTAGCGTGTTTCTGAAAATCTATTCACCTTTTGCGAAATTTTTAGGGTAAATTTTTCACTTTTTTTTACGAAACAAGGGTTGCATGTGAATTCGTAGTGGTTTTTCACAGGTTACACGGGCCCCCTCCGGGGCCCGGGCCCCGGTACCAGGGACCCAGTATCCTCCCCCCCCCCTTGTGGCGGGCCTGCCTTTAAGTTTGTTGTTGATTTGAGCTCCAATTATTTAATTATATTTCTTTCCACTTGTTTATTTTAAACTCTTCTATAAAAATGTTCGCATTTGCTAAATACAATCCTAGCTTGAGCACGCTTAAACCATGCGGTCAAACCTACAATTAGTCCAGGCGCCTGGTAAGTCTACATGGAATTTTGGGTACACAGCGATTTTTTTGGCCTACTTTATGTTTTTTGGGTCGCTGAATCCGAATCTGAAGTTTCCGCAGGCGTATCTGGTGAGCATTTTCCGCTATTTTGAAAAAATGGCCTAAAAAGGCCTTTTTTTGCGGTTTTTTTGATATAGCGGCTACGGATGAGCAAAAGTCCCGGATTTAGCTAATGTTTTGAATAGCTGACATAATTTGGAAGAAAATGGTATATACATATGTTAGGTTTGCTTAAAAATTGAGGAAGATACAGCATCGTGAACATCGCGCCTATTCACGTTTTCGCGGCGCACCCGTCAACGCGCGATCCGGCTCGCCGCGGTCAGCCAAGTTCCGAAGCGTTCTAAAGTTCCGAAATCCGAGGTTCCTCAATTTTTGAGCAAACCTAGCATATTTATATACCATTTTCTTCCAAATTTTGTCAGCTATTCAAAACATTAGCTAAATCCGGGACTTTTCCTCATCCGTAGCCGCTATATCAAAAAAACCGCAAAAAAAGGCCTTTTTAGGCCATTTTTTCAAAATAGCGGAAAATGCTCACCAGATACGCCTGCGGAAACTTCAGATTCGGATTCAGCGACCCAAAAAACATAAAGTAAGCCAAAAAAATCGCTGTGTACCCAAAATTCCAGGTAGCCTCATTTTTAGCTACCAGGCGCCTGGACTAAATAGCAGCAAAGGAAAATCGACAAGGTCGGCGTGGGGGCTGCTTTAATATTCATCTTCCATCGCATTGCTGAGGCGCGACAATACAACTATTCGCACTCTCCGGAATGCGTGAGGTATCACGCCATAATTGAAGGCGTTTTCGAAACTGCCAATTTTCCAAATCGGGATTCTCGTGTCACATAAATAGGGTGTCTACTAAAACTGGCCGGACAATATTTAATACTTTTTCAGTGCTTTTTCAGTGGGTACCTTTCCAAAAAATTTAGTGCTGTTTCGGTACCTTAGAGTTGATTGTTGCGTCTTTGTTTGCGTCTAAAGTTGAGTCTTTGTCTTGCGTGCTTTGATTTTGCTGCACTGTGCCAAGTCTGTTCGCCTGGTAATCAGTCTCCGTCTCGCAATAACAGCATAGCGACGGCTCGTTTTTATTTTTAATTTATTATTCGGTTGAAAATGAAATTGTAACTATTTTGAAACGTTCCGGGTTTTGTTTATCCTTTGTTCTTTTTTTGCAGCCTTTTCCCCATCTTAAAGTTGATTGTTGATTTGAGATCCTATTATTTACTTAAAAATTTTACAGTTTTCTTCTTTAAAAATCATCCATTTGCTAAATACAATCCTAGCTTGAGCACACTTAAAACTGTGCGGACAAAACAGCGGCAAAGGGAACCCGACAACGCCAGCGTTGGAGGCTACTCCATTATTAATCTCCTGTCGCAATGCTAAGGCGTAACGATACAACTATTCGCACTCTCCGGAATGCGTGAGGTATCACGCCGATTTGAAGGCGTTTTTGAAACTGACAACTTTCCTTATCGAGATTATTGTGTGGCATAAAATTCGGGGCATGAAATAAATGGAATGAATTGTCTTACGAGCTAATGCCACAGTTATGCACACATCTCCTTGTGTTAATTTGTTTTTCATAGCTATCGTTCTAGTGACTAATGAGCGTGTAATTTGCTCGAATGTGTTTTCGTTCTATTTAAGCTTATTATACACATTTTTTACTATGCTTTCTTGTGTTTTATTGTTGATTTGAGTTCCTTTTATTTAGTCGTCTATTTTCAGCTCTTCTGTAAAAAGTACCCATTTGCTGAATACAATCCAAGCTTGAGCATACTTAAACTATGCGGTCAAAACTGCAATGGCGGCAAAAAATCTAGCAAGGCCAGTGTGATGGAGGCTACTTCAACATTAATCTTCCATCGCGTTGCCACGGCGCAACGAGCCAACTATTCGTACTCTCCGGAATGCGTGAGGTATTGCGCCACAATTGAAGGCGTTTTCGAAGCTGACAACTTTCTATATCGGGATCCTTGTGTCGCACAAATAGGGAGTCTACTAAAACTGGCTGACAAGTATTTAGTACTTTTACAGTGCTTCTTCAGTACCTTTCCAAAAACTTCGGTGGGTACTTCATAAACAGACAAATTCAGTACTTGTGTGGTGCCTTTCAGTGACAAAATTTGAAACTTTTCGAAATTCACTCGCAAATCGCGAGACAAATGACGTGGCCAAGAAATTCTAAGCTCATTGTTGGACTTGACCAGTAGACACCTTGATAAGGCATAGATTTAAGTATTGCATCAAACTACAAACTTCAACTACAGCATCAACTACAAACAAACACAGAGAGCAGGTAAATTTAAAATTCATTTTTTGACAATCTGCAAAAATTGAAAATCACCTTAGGTAACATAAACTGATCAGGGGGAAAAAAAAAACCAGTGGGGCTTTGAGGTCATATGGGTCTGAACCGCTCTTTACGCTTTTTTCAATTTGTCTCTCTTAGACTTCCCTATCATTCCAGGACCGGATTCTGTTGATCCGATGAAGCCATATATGATTAATTTTAAAGATGGGTACATGTATAAGCTCCAATCTGTCTGGACACAGCCAAAGGAAAGTCAGATCTGAAGATTCTTAACATTTTTTTCCTCTTGAACTTTTGAAGAGGAAACATGATGTGCAAAACTTTAATTGTAAGCTTGTTTACTGGTAAAGAAAAAAATAAACACTAAGAAGTGGTCCGAACTGTATGTAACTAGGTGGAGAAATGGTGCTGGGTCCACACCATTTTGCGGGGGAAACAAAGCCAAGAAATTTCAAAAATTAAAATTAGTGACTCTAATGCGCACCAGTACGAAACTGAGAGGGGAGAGTGTTCAGCTTAGGCAGTTTGCATTGGAATATTAAGGTGATTCGATGGACGCCATAATTTATGTCAGAACGGCATGCGATATATCGCATTAATTGGTTCAATTATTTCAGCTACTAGTCATTTTTCTCCAATTTTGAGATCGCAATTCTGTTGTCAGGAGACTAAAGCACTTACTTACCAGTTTTAATAAAGTAATTCAACGTAATAAAGGCGTGGTTTTTTTAGAGAGAAAACATTGCATTTGATACTGATATCAAAACTGCACTTGAATGCGATATTTTCTCTCTAAAAAACTACACCTTTATTATGTTGAATTTCTTTGTTAAAATTGGTAAGTGAGTGCTTTAGTCTCCTGACAACAGAATTGCGATCTCAAAATTGGAGAAAAATGACGAGTAGCTAAAAAAATGGAACCAATTGATGCGATATATTGCATGCCGTTCTGACACAAAATATGGCGTCCATCGAATCACCTTAAGTTGGAGTCACGCCAAGAGATCTAGACCGGTTTAGGGTTTAGGCCTTATTAGAGTTCAACAAATTTAATTTTGACTCTAATTTTAATTTTTGAAATTTCTTGGCTTTGTTTCCCCGCGAAATGGTAAGGACCCAGCACCATTTCTCCACCTTTATGGGTAACTTTGAGACAAGGGCAAACTTGTTTGCCTTGGCAAGGACCTGGGAAAACTAAGGCACCATAAGGTACCGCACTTTGCTCTATAACCAGTCTTTCTCCATTAGTTTGGTACCACAAAAGTAAGGTGGACTAACACGGACTCAAGGAGCTTATCATTGATAAAGATATTTACTCATATCAATGTTGGAACATTTTTTATTCAATCAAAAAGAGAAAATGGTTCATTTACATGAGATCTGGTAAAAAAAGGCTTGCTAATCATTTCCTTACAAACAACTAAACTGATTATGTTTGGCAGCAGAAATTGATAAAACTAAAAAGTAGGCACAATCACTGGGAACTCCAAAATGTAAAACATTGGCAGAAAAAGGGGTTGTTTGACTGTTGACAAGACAAGTTACAGTTGCTCAGGGTAAATAAGCAAATGGCATATTTACTTGATTAATAAAATAGAAATGAGAGAGAAAAAAGAAAAAAACAACTTGAAACAAAAGAATGACTGTGAACAGAGCTGGATGAAAGCGCGTTTGAGTGTTTGATACTCTTAACACATCTGAATACAAAGTTTCTTAAGAATTCAAACTTTCAATGGAGAGTTTTTTTTTTTTTTTCAATACAACATCTGCTAAAGACTTGATTGTATAGTTAAATCTAAAAAAAAAAAGATTGCCTTGTATGATAAGAATAAGAAGAACTTACTGGCTAAAATTTACAAATTTATTTTAAAAGGCAATTAAGTCCACAAAGTAATATTAGTTTGGATTCGAATCCTTCTTAGACGTTCTATTCCATTAATGTACCAACACATCAAAACATCCTTTTCTGATTAGCTTCGTCTGATCTTCGTACAAATTTTGAAAGGTTTTATCAAAGTTGCTATTACGACTCCTCACTGTTCATCGTCTTTTTAGTCCTATCCATTTTCCT
This sequence comes from Bemisia tabaci, assembly GCF_001854935.1. NCBI lineage: Eukaryota > Metazoa > Arthropoda > Insecta > Hemiptera > Aleyrodidae > Bemisia > Bemisia tabaci. The sequence goes on along the minus strand of NW_017550603.1, from coordinate 600,013 downwards.
TGCAAGCCTCTTCTAGTCCAATATGCTGCTTTTGTAACCAGCCACACCATCTCTACCACTAGCCAAAAAAGAACAACTTCGTCATTTTCAACACAAGCATTACTTGTGAGCCTCTTTTTCTCACCAAACCTGACAAAGTCCAAAAATTCTGTCACAAATTCTCAGTCAAACGCACCCACGGCATTGCGACGGTGTAAGTTGGCAATCACATAACTCGGTTTTTGACGTCACAGACTTCCTGTCTTCCTTTATTTTTAAGGGAAAAACTGCTCAACACGCAAATCTTTAAAACTGCCGCAATTTCCTTTTCTTTCGAAGAAAATTCTGCATAAACTTCAAGGAATGATGTCAACTTGTTCTCCTTTTAAAACATAACATAGAGGAGGAGATTTACAGACACCGCAAACGAGTTATGTGACTGCCGACTTTCACCGTCGATTGGTTTTTTGAGTTCTAGTCAAAGAGGGTAATCACTCACTTGCATGATTCTTTGCCACCACACACATACCCTTGGTCAAAAGTTTGCAAGAACCTGTAGAAAAATTTAAAAATTTGAAAACTGTTGAAAAAGAATTTGGGATATTTTTGAATGGGTCAAAGGCATCCATTTTTTTAAATTCACTTTTTGAAAGTGTGGAAAGAACTGAGCTTCCGGAAATATTTTCGGATCTTTTCAAACTCTAAGTAACAAAGAGACTCGCTTTTGAAGATGCCAAAAAATGGACCAGTTAGAAACGAAATTTTTGGCAAAGTCTGATGACAAGGTCAGGCGAGGGAAATGGCGTTTCCTGATTGGCTGAACTCAGCTTCTGGCTTCGCCTTGCTGCATCAACTTGACTGTCAGCTTTTAATTTGTTAGATTTTGCTAGGCTTTTTCTCCCCTAAAAAGTTTTTGAACTTTCCAATCAACTTATTGGTTTTTCCACGAATTTCATGAAGGGAAAATTACACTGTAGGCATCTCACCCTGTAAAAATTTCTTAACTCTACCCCATAATAAAACTTCAATTGGACATTCAGTTGGGGAGATCAGTGAGAGGAGATTAAATGGTGTAAAAAATCCTCTACCACCAATATAAATGACTGTGGGAAAGAGACAAGTTACAACAGTCTGGGATAAGGTGACCATTTCATGCACAGCACTCAAAATATTGTGGAATGAAACATTTCATCAACCCTCAGCCAGTTGATCATGAAACAGAGTGATCAGCAAGACCAAAAAATAAAGTAGGTTGGGAGCTGATACTGCAGAAATAAGAGACCTGCGGTGCTGTATTAAATTCGATTCGTTTCAAGATAGTCTTTTCCATTCGAATCCATTTCATCCTTTTCTAAATATGTGTTTAAAAACTCTTCGACTGAATCAGTATTCCACCTTTCAATTGCTAGCACCTGAAAGAAATAAGAAAAAATAGGTATTATTCCGATGGTAGCAGACATTAGGCACATACAGGGTGTCTACTAAAACAGGCTGGTCAAAAATAAGTACTTTTACAGTACTTTTTCAGTACATTCTCAAGAAATTCAGTGCCTCCTCCAACAGAAAAATTCCGTACTTTGTAAGTACCTACCTCCAATTAACCATATTCAAAAAATTTCAAAAATTTTAAATTGCGACAAAAATGACAAAAAATCAAAAAAATTCCGGACCTTTTAGCGGAATTTCCGTACTTTTTCAGTACTTCCAGGCTGCTCTTAAAAGTCAGTACTATTTCCGGACTTTTCGGTAATTCCGAGCTTGTAGACACCCTGCACATAGGAATAACTTTAATGGGTCAGCTAAGCGGGCCACAGAATTGTGCTTTAATGGTTTAAACTGATAGATTAGCAAGCAATGGGGCTTTAGACAAGGCACGAATTAAAACACTACACAATATGTTTTCTCTTCAAAAGTTCATGACGAAAACAAACTATGCGACAGGAAGTCTGAAAATCAACTCCTAAACAAGATACAGGTGTTTACAATTAACATTGGTTAAATGGCAAAAATACAAATGAAGTCATTTATATAATCTAACTTCCATTTGATCTGTGTTAAACATATTTGCTAATTTCTCGTTCAAGAGTTGATTTCCGAAATTCCCGTTGCATGATTCGTTTTCTATGTAAGATTTTGAAGAGATTTCTTTTGACGTCAATTTCTAGTTCAGACCTTGTCTAATGGTCCATTATAAGATCTATTCAAATGCAGAGAGTCTACGTCCAATATTCATGGAGCTAATGCTCAATGAAAAGCACAGCGTGTGGCGTCATCCACTATGGTTTCATGGATCACTGCTACACACATTAGAAATAGTTGCTTGAAAAACATCATGGAAAAAGCAGAGTGACCACAGTGCATGGTATAAAATAATCTATCGAGTTATAAAACAATTCTGCGGGCTGATTATTGAAATTGATAGACACAGCTATAGACAAAGAAGACAAAAGGGATATGGTGGGATCCTTCCGGTGGAAGCGGGTGATTGCAATGCACAAAGAAGGTACGTAATAGACTGACTAATGGCAACCCACAAGAAACCCTATATTTAGTCCATCATTTTATCCTTTAGTCCATAGGAACCAACCATTTCAACCAATAGGATCGCTCCATACTCCCAAAGTCTTCTTCGTCTATCGCTTTGTCTATCAATTTCAATAATCAGCCTGCTGGCAGTATATTACGTTGTGGCAGTCTAAGCTGCATCAGTTAGGGTTTTGATACAAGCAAGACAATGCAAAATTATTTAGGTTTTAGGGAGATGAAATAGGCAGGGTGACTACAAAGGAAAGTACAATATTTTTTGAAAAGCAGATGAAGAGGACACCTACAGGTTTTCAAAATATAGATGACTGAAGTGCAAAATCATGTATCTTCATTGGGGTGTTTCAAAATCTCTGCTCCTACTTTATTTTTTCGAAGAGAAAGAAGACTTGAAATGCTTGAAATTTATAGCTTGAAATTTCTGCGGAATATTTTGCTAATAGAGAAGAAAAATCAAGAGAGTTTTCATGGCATAAAGTTTTTCGATGAAAAATTAAAGTACGACAAGAAGTCTACAACGTCGTAAACAGAGATACGTTCTTCTGGCCATTTTTTATCGATATATACTCATACCACCTGTTTCAATGGATGAAATTTTCATTAGTGGATAGTGGGCTTCTGGGCAAGGTACACATTAAAACAATATGCAATATAACATCTCTTCAAAATTTCACGAGGAAAACAGATCACGAATCGGGAGGTCCAGAAATCAACTCCTTAACATGATAAAAGAGTTTACGATTGATATTATGTACTCGAATGGAAAAAATATCAAAGACATCATTTGTATATCTTTCATTTTATCTGTATTAGAAATACTTGTTAATATCTCGCCCAGAGGTTGATTTCTGAATTTCCTACTGTGTGAATCTTTTTTGCGTAAAATTTTAGGAAGAAAACATGAGACGTATTTCTCCAGCTCAGACCTTGCCAAACAGCCAACTAGAATTAATTCTCCTTCAGAGTGTTCACTTAGCACCTCACCTGAATGACAATGGATCAGCATGATGTAAATGCCTCATTATACTCTCACATGCAATACAAAGAGTTTTCAAATTGAACTCATAATTGAATCAGTGAGAACGAAAACACACCAACTCGAAAAAATGAAAACACTAAAGGCACACGCAAAACTGCAAAGTGGTTGTAGAAGTTAGTACAAGAAAACAATTTCTGGTGCCGAAAGACAAGTGCTTCAGGACACTTTTAAGGTCCAAGTTGGAACAGTTGCGTTAACTTCTATTACCTTTATGAAAACTTACTCTCTTTTATGCAAATTGAGAATTTTTTAGTTACCGAGTTGGTGTCTTTTCGTTCTCACTGATTCAATTAAGAGAATGATGTTTTTTAAGTACGTCAATTAACACTTCCCACACATAAAAAAAGCTAAGTCTTAACTTAACAAATTTTAAAATGTTTTACAATGAAAGAACCTTTTGAATTGTGCAATTAATATATCAATTCCTACAAAACAAAATAGATGGAAAAAGTAACAAACCTCTTGAACTACATCATTCTTATCCATAAGCTTGATGATTGGATCTAGACCGCGGACATATTTTATGGTTAGATTTGGAAACTTGTTGGGCCGGTCACTTTTGACAAATGCTGGAAAAAAAAGGGTAATTAAGTACATTCACTCAAAGGTATCTGTTTTTGATTTTAAAAAAAAAACCAAGGATGAAAAAGGTATTTAAATTTCGGTTGAGAACTTTGAAAATTTTAGATGAGTCAGTTGCAAAATTTTGCTAGAGCAAAAAGAATTCTTACAGAACTGAAACCAATGTCACGAACAGACTTTCTTGGCGACAAGAGAAAATTTTTCCCTTCAGAGTTTCACAGCACATAACCTTTGATATTATCCTCTTGATCATTGCTGCATGATATGTTGAGGAATTAATTTCACAAACATTAGCCCTTGTTTCATGAAAAAATTTGAGCTTGTAGTTGAGAGGCTCAGGTGGTAAATTCTACATGTGCACTAATCAGAACCTTTCATGTGTACTCTTGAAATGGTTGTAAAAAGCTAACATTGCTTACATTTGACCCTATTTTACTATCATCTCGCTTCAATGGGTTAGTGGTGCCCATTTATTTTAATTCATTTTTAGGAAGTACGGCAAGAACTGAGCTTCTAGGAATTTTTCTTTTTTTTAAATTCTAAATGGCAAAAAAACTCCCTTATAAAAATGCCAGAAATGGGACTCGTTTGTAACAATATTTTTGGCGGGCTCTGAAGTTGTAGCCAAACAGGAGAAATAGCTTTGGCTAATTGGCTGACCTCAGCTTCATGCATCGCTATGTCAACTCAACTGTCGGCTTTTAACTAGCTTTTGCTCAGCTGTGGAATGATTTTTGGAGCTTTTTAACGAACTCTTCGGTTTTTTCACAAAATATTACATTTCGAAGATGAAAATACCGGACCTTGTATCTCGTTTGCAGTGTTTGAAAATCTCCTCTGCCATTTTATTTTTTTGAAGGAGACCAAATCAATATTATTCCTTGAGGTTTTCACACTTCAAGGATTGACGCTGAGTAGTTTTACATTTGAAAAATAAAATTAGTCAGGAGCCTTAGACATTGCAAACCGAGATATATAATTTGTTAGTTTCACCGCCGATACGTTGCACTATCCTACTACCCAACAAAAATTCCTTGCCGGTTGTCACTGCCGAATTCTAAAGTTTATATTTTCAAACTGATCGATCAGTACTATCAAATTTTATTGCATACTGAGTTTTCTATACCCACAGTTTACATATTAATGTGTATGTGTACATACACCTTGAAGCGCACTGTAGCAACACAGAAAAACACAGAAGGCTACTCTCACACCTCTTTTTCCTGGATTTAAATGATACTAATTTAATTTTTCCAATCATATTCTGCGGCCACAAGAAGACCTGACTTCAAGCTTCCAAACTTGCAAATGTCATGATAACCACACAGAGGTCTGAGCGAGCAGCCACTGTGTTTTTTCAAACGGACTGTCCACATCTTTTTTGCATACTACTAATTCCATTATGGTGGCATTAACCTGCAAACTCTCAAAGGAATTTGATTAGAACTCATACCTTGAATTTGAGGATAGGCTCCAAATTTACAGGTGCATACTTCTAACCTAGCCTTAGCATATTTTTTCGTGCTTGTTTGGGCCTCTCCAGGATGACAGCACTCCAAACAATGCTCTCTGATTGATTAAAGCAAACAAAAAATGAATTAATTGGTGTGATATTATCTCTACTGAGCATAAATACAGATAATGATCTCATGCTCAAGAAAGAAATGAATCAGTGAGAACGAAAGCACACCAACTCGGTAACTCGAAAACGCTCAATTTCCATTAAAGACAGATAATTTACGTAAAGGTCATTGAAGTTAGCGTGTCTGTTCCAACTTGGACCTTTAAAGTGTCCATAAGTACTTGTCCCTTGGCAGCAAAAATCTTTTTTTTAGCTAACTTCTTTACTTACTGTGCAGTTTCGTGTGTGTCTTGATTATTTGTATTTTTTCAAGTTGGTGTGTTTTCATTCTCACTGATTCAAATATGTACCTGAAATAAACACTATTTTCTTCTGTTAGCTCTACTAACTATTTTATCATTTAAAAATAATTTTAAGTGTGCTCAAAATTTGCAGAAAATTACAAGGTCGCACTGACTCAAAATAAATGAATAATTTACATGCTTCAAATAAGTGAAAAGATAGAAAATTCTTCCTTGGAACACACAGTCTTTTCAATAGATTTGAAAAGTTACCACTTTTTCTGAGGCATGCAGAGTTACCTAATTTTTTAATGCAGCTTTGAAATAAATTTAGATGTAATAGGGAGCATTCCTCTTTAGAAAATCAGACAGATTTATTCAATTTTTTTGTTCTCACATGTAGATCAAAAAGTCGCAAATTCTGCTGCAAAAGGAAGCGGTTGCAAAAATATTTTTGCAAAGTCCTCTCGCAAGATTCTGGAGCATTTTAGGGGTTGTGATATTTTACCAGAAAGTTGTCATTTGTCTCTTGCGCATTCAAAGATATAAGTGGTTGACTTGGAGGCTAAGCCCCCTGAAGCATTTCGCGCCTCGGGCATTGTGCATTAATCTTAAGATTTTGTATTACGGAGTGTGAGATGTTTTTCACATCTGCATTCAATTTTAGGGAACTAATAAAGTAGTATCAGCTGTGTAGACTAGAACATTACTCTGTAGCAACGTATCCATGAGCTACAAAGTGCTGGCCATTTCGACACAGCTTTGTTCATATCCTAAAGCAAAATGATACTCACTTTAAAACATTTAACCCGAAGATACTGAGTTGATCACAAGAAGAGCACAACAGGTTTGCTTTGTTATATCCTAATGCTGTGCAATCTTCAGCAGTAAATTCTGCGCAGTTCTCTAAAATCTGGAAAATTAAGAGAAAAGTTTGGAGAATTAATTTGAAACTACAAATTGATCAGAACTAGGGCAGTTTGAAAAAGATTATCAAAAGGAGGGGAACGTCTCTTTCAAGACAGATTCTTAGCGAGTAGATTACGACAAGGTGAAATCTTCTCACAATATTAAGAAAATCTGCTGAAGAATTTTACAAAGAATGTTACAAAGTTCCTCCTACCTAGCAGGTCTGATATCAGATAAGTTGGCAGTTGTTTACTTTCCATTAGCGAGTGACTTCACTACTGCTGTCCAGTAGCAATTGGACGTATTTCTGTCAAACGGAACAATGTGCATTGTGATATGAGCCTTGTTATGCATGTATTCTTATGGGTCTCAAGGCTCATGTCTTAATGCGCATAATTCTGTTAGATAGAAATAAGTCCAATTGAGGATTGACCGAATGCAAGCAGTGCTGCCATAGTGCGCAGGTACCAAAAACCATTACCTTCCTTTTGAGAGATGTAGCTAAAATTTTTTACCAAGAATGACAGTCAGAAGTAAACAACTGTCAACTTATCTATCGTGAGTTGTACTTGAAATTCAAGTTTCTTTCATTGTTTGGTTCCTGAAAGAAATAAAACCTCCAGTGAGTGGAGGATAAGAGATTGAACAGATATAGAAATTGGTGTTTCAGAGCAAAACTTAATACAGAGCAAAGTTAAAAACACGCTAGCAATGCGACTTAAATATTCTTGAGGGAAACTTCGGCCAACAGCACAGTTTAAACATCACCCATCAAAACACTAGTTGCTCCTGTATAAAAATCTGAGAGATGGTTGTATCATCAGTCAAAAGTTGTGTTGTCGAAGTAAACTGTTTGGGACTGTTGGGCAACGGAATTACCCGATTCCAAACGCTCAGCGTTGTTTGACTCCGTTTGGATTGCCCGATGTCCTGGACTGTTTACGAAACGAAAGTCAACAAGTCATCAATCTCAGGAGGTAGTTGACAGCACTGTAACCTGTAATGTAATTGTGCAAGCGGTGTGCTTTCAAAACACAACAGTTTTTATTCAACAGAGACGACCGACAATGCGTTTCCCAACGGGTAAATCAACGGTCACATTATATCCGTTAGCGTTGAGCACCCAACCCAAACTGAAAGTTTACTTCAACAACGCACCTAAAGCAACAGGTATGCTAAGCCACCTACAGAACTATCGATGTACAAGTATGCTTACATTCGTGTCAGACTAAGGGGGTAAATATGCATCAAACTTCAGTGTGTCCATAAGCGCATGTTAAATTTTTGATCAAATTCACATTGACGCTCGTAGATGAGTGGTTGTGAAACATGCTATTGAGTGTGAAAATGACTTTTGATTTATTGTCATTGAATGAATCAATAAGTGATTAAGTTGTGTTCCACGCACTTGATAAAGATGCATCTTTAAAGTTCATAACTGCGTAGGAAAAATCAGTCGAAAGATAAAACAAATACTCGAACTACCGAATCATGGACTTACCTTGGTAAAAATCACAGAAATACAAACAACCAAGTTGAAATGTTGTAAAATCATCTTAACAGGTAGGTAGGTAAGTAGTTGAGCAGTGCCTACAGAAATTGTATATCAATATTTAGTTAAGTAAGAAATGGAACTAAATATAAAATAAGAAGAATTTCATAGTGCAGAAGTTCAGCGATAATTAAAAGGGAATTGTTGAAACTAAATAAAGAGAGCTGGATAAATTCAAGTGAAATTTTTCGGCTCGAGAGCGCACACCACACGATCTTGCACGGATCCAATGTTTATTGTTTTGATTCTGATAAACCAATGAAAAATGAACAGCAACCATCAGATTGTCATGACGTCATGTTTAGGATATTAAAACTTGCTGATTGGTCAATTTGAATGTTCCCGTGCTCGTGACATCAGGTAGGTACTCCATTTTTTTTTGTTTACCGTATGAAAACTGATTACTGATAAGAGGAAATGACGGCTAGCGGACGTGGACATGGCAAGCTGCCAAGGAAAGTTTGCTTTATCAAAGTAATTTTTAGTACCCTCATACTTTCAGAATTCACTAATTCAGTGGTAAGTTCTGAGGAGGCTACGCAGGCTACGCATGCTTGCAGACTTTTCAAGAGGAAACGGGAAGGTAAGATATTATTGGTTAATCTTTTTGATTTTGAGGCAGTGATCTCATATTCTCTTCTGATCACGAGGAAAGTCTAGAATGACCGGTTTTTAGAAAGATACTTAATTCTAGTCCCAAAAGTACATTTAATGAAGCTTAAAAATTCACTGGTAGTCAGCCATGACCGCCATGAGCATTTGCTGTGCCACTTTGTCATCCCATGTTAGAGAATCTTGTCTTTTAACTGAAAGCTTGATTGAAAGGGGGAAGGGAGTTCAGGTAGGGATGGTGATTTTTTAGAATAAATCGATTTCCCGAAATCAATATGCTGTTCGGTGAAAAATCGATTTGATTTTCAAATCGGATGATTAAAATCGCTTACGCTTACGGAAAAAATCAAATTTCTTAAAAACAATTTTAACACGGTTACTTAAAAACCCAAGTTCGGCGTCAAAACAACAACTGCTGTTAGAGCCGAACTTGATATGAAACTCAAATTTTGCAGATTTAAGGCCTTCTGTGACATTAATGTAGGAAATTACGATTTGTTTCAATCATTCAATCGATTCCAATTTCAAATCAGCTTCAAAAAATTGATTAAAAATTGCCATCCCTCGTCCAGAGTCAGGGTGTTGTGTCCCAAAAGGGAGAGGCCGTATCCTTGTTTAATGTTACTTCAGTGGATCGATTGCCGGTGCTACACATGGAGGCTTTAGTCTTGGTTTATGAGGCACTGACAGTCGGAGGCAAGGCGCGGAATTCTGTGGCATTATCATGAACCTCTCATCAGGTGCGGAGAAAATAGAACACCAAAAAAAAAATGAAATGTTCTGTGAATGTGTTTGTTACTATAAATGTTTAGCGCAAAAGGGAAAGAATCTCTTTTTTTTGAGATGCGCTACAGTTCAATTTTGTTGTTACTCTGCCTTTCTAATATCTTAATCGACAAGAGAGGTCAAGATAATACAACTCCTGAACATTCATTAAGTTTAATGGACAATGAAAAAGATAATAATTCCTCAGATGAGCTGTAGATATGTTACAAAATGGTTATCAATAGTATGATAAGGGAAGGAAAAAGAACACTGTTGCACTGCAGGATAATACAACTCCTGTGGGACCGAGGACAACACAGTAACTTCTGTTCCAAATAAATCTCGTAGGTAGAAATGTGTAAGAATATTAGGATACAATATGATATTGTACGGTATGATAGAGTGTCGACGTATTCCAATACATTTTTAAATCACATTTTTTCCAGCTCTCAAAAAGTCCATTTTTCAATATTTTTAACCCTGTTCTCCCTATCTTCTTGTATATCAACATTAATTTTAATTACTAGACTTGCAACTGATAGCTACATACATTATGGCCAGCCAATCACGTGTAGGCTTGTTATCTCACCACCCGTGATGTCAGCAAGACTATATAAGCGTGGGTTGCCCCAAAATCGAGGTCTGTCTCAATCACAAGGTCTGTCACCTTATTCCGTCTCTCTGAAACTCATGTGAATTTTTCTAACATCTAGACCCGTGGAACGTACACTCTCTCTCATGCCCATCTAAAATTTTGTGCCCTCTCTTGCGACAGCACGGTTTTCTTTTTAAGTGATTTATTTTCCGAACTGTTGTGTGAATTTTGTGCTCAACTTATCCGACAATATAATCAAATTCTTGTCCAGAATATCCAGTATCCTCATTTGACTCTCATCTCTATCTGTAGTTTGTTGTTCCTACTAAAAGAGCAACTGGTGCCGAAATTCAGAACAATCTAGCTATATCTTATTAGGACGCTATTTTGTTAATATAGTGTCAAAATGATCGACAACTAGTATAGCAACGAAAGCCACGCTCGTTAGCTAACATGATGCCGAAACAACTCCTGTAAGACCGAGGACAACACGGTAACTTCTGTTCCAAATAAATATCGTAGGTAGAGATGTGTAAGAATATTAGGATACAATAAGAAACAGTACGGTATGATAGAGTAACTGAGTTCCCCCCTCCTGTCATCAACCCACGCGGTTCCTGAGCCCACCATTGCAGGATCGTCGGTGCCTCATAAATCTAAGACTAAAGCTCCCAAGTGTGGCACCAGATGAATCACAGCTGTGGTTTAACATGCGTTCCTATGATGGAGAATTTGCTGCACGTTCATTTCTTGCAGATATATTTTTGAAGTTCATTTGGTAGAAAATTTTGATGTAATATTTTTTGGAGAGAGCAAAATTGGAAAGTCTGACTGTGCGGTATGAAATGAAATCTCGTAACCTATGGAAAGTCTAGCCCAATACTAACTATATCATACCCACCTACAGGAGATACTATGTGAGAGGGTACTGATAAATGCCTCTGAGGTTCACCGCTGGGGCTGGGCCATAGGTAGCATGCTTAAAATGAGATTTTTTATTTTTCAAATGCAGGTACAGTTTTTTCCAATGGAATCCTCCTTTCCATTCTTGGCTCACATTTTTTGGCATCATTTTTCAGAACCCTTCATTTATGGCAGACTTTTGTGACCGCAGTGATATTTTCCTGTTTCAGAAATGTATGTTCAAAACTATCCAGATTGTGGCAGAGTTTTACGGGCACCACTATACCAAGGATGTCACGAACAACCTAGTTATGAGATAACTTAACATATATTTACCTACTATGGACTCACTTTTTGCTGATTTTCAACCTGCATATTATTCCGTTAATCTGCTAGCTTTCATCAGAATGATCCTAAATTCTGGACATCCTCACTGCTCTTGAAAAACCATTCTATGACTAGAATGGAACCTCTATCAATTTCTCCGTGAGTGCGGAAGTCTGAATATTTTATTCAACTCTTTACATGTGTCCTGCTGTTCTTTAGTGCAGCGAATCTCAACTTGTGGGCTGTGAATCTTCTGGGTTCTTATGGCAAAAGTGTGGTTCTGCTAATTACAAAAAGTAAATTCTGAAACAAACTTTTAGCTGTTGAAAGGTAGCGCAAGACTCTAGTGTCAAATATGGAGCCAAATATAATAATGCCAGTGGGCAAAATGCTGGAAAAACTCTTGCATTAACACCAAAAACAGAAGGTTTGTGTCTCAATGTATTAAAATGTATTTTCTGTGGAAAAAAGTAATTTTTTTAAAGCTGAGAGCCACCCAGGAAGGAACTTAGGGTTCTGCAAGGTGGAATGGTTGCCACTGCTTTAATAGATGCTGATGCCTAGAAGGTGATATAGGTTTAAGGGGTAATTCAGCTTATCTGAGCTTCTATCTAAGAAAATTAGCCTAGCCTAGACTGCAAGTGGTGAAAAAAGAAGAACAGAATGTACAAAGTTAAAATTCAGTTTTGAAAATAAAAGGTAGCTTGATCTTTTAAAATTTATACCATAAGCCTCTAAATAACTTGATGTAAAAAAAAAAAAAAAAGAAAGAAAGATTAAAAAAGAACTTTCTTCTGTTTTTGAGATTTTAAAGAAATATGTAAGTAATGGCGGAAATATTGATGTCTCTGGAAATAGAATTATGGTAAAAGTTCCTTGCTTCATAATATGAAAAATCTATTTTTCCTTACATTGCTGATTTTCTTTACAGATTTTTTATCCAACCTTCGTTTTGGCTTTCTTGTGGGTGGAGGAGAGTTTTTTTTGGAGTTCTCTCTTTCAGAGAAATTTTACCTCATCCACGAAACTCTTACGAAAACTGAACCTTGACAGCTTTTGTTGAAAAATACTCTCAATACATGAAGTTGTAAGTCTCTCCTTTTGTTTTAATTATTTAAAGGCGAACTAACAAACAATTTCTCTTGAATTTTTCTGTAAATTTTTCCACTCTTTCCAAAAACAAAAAACAAAATGTATGTAATGGCCGAGAAATATTTTGATTAGTTTTCTTTGAAGAAAATAAAATGTAATGGAAGATTTTAAAAGTTATTATAAATTAAGGTACGTACTTCTCATGTTTAGGCATTAATATGTTTCTCCTGTGATACACACTTGATGTAACCATCTTTATAATTTAATGAAATATCTGGATGAAAGCAAATATACAGCCCTTTTCTCAGTAGAACAGTATAGGTACCGATGGCCTAAGTGCGAAACCTTGTTTCTCCAATTGTAACGTTGAAGACTTCTTGTCACACTTAATTTTTTCTTTGACAAACATTCAGCATAATTTCTTGAAAATTTCTCTGATTATTCTTGTCTGTTAGCAGAATGGTCTGTATAAATATCAAGCTCTAAAGTTGAATTGTTTCTTTTCAAAAAAACAAAATAGGGATGAAAATGTTGAAACATTGCAAGGGTGATTTGTGGTTTCGCACTTTGGCTATTATGTCTCTTAGAGATTTTATGTTTACTTGAATGGTTCGCTCTTGAACATACATTTTAATTTATTTGTAACATTCTCAGTCATTAAAAAGTTGCAAACGGTGCAATTCTGGTGAATGATGAAACCTCATGCTTAAATTGTGCTTACAAGACATCCTTCAGTGCCTGTAAACGAGAGATATTTGCCTAAAAATTGGCACCCTGATTTTTGTAGCTCTTTACAAAATGTTACAATGTATGAGGGTCGTTATGAAAATCATAATGGTTTTAGAAGTAAAGGAAAGTTAATGTGTTTAAACACCGAGAAGGCAAGATGTTTTGAGCCCTCATTTACAGCTGGAAAAGACAATCAATATTAATAAAGACATGAGTGGTGACTTGATCTCAATCGTTAACTTGCAGCCACTCCTCAGATGAAGTAAGTCTGACTGCCTCTAATTTTCTTCTTTCAGGGATGATTTCAGCCACATCAATTGGATGCCTCGAAGTGCAGTCAAAACTCGACAAGACAGGGAAAAAATCATATTCACATGACTATTTTTTAGTTGAACATTGACCATTGTTAGCAGGCAGTGCACTGAAATTGACATCTCCTTGAAATCTGTTGAATTTATTTTTCCACAAGTAAGTCAGTATTGTTTGCTATTACAGCAACAAGCCGTTTTAGCATCAGTATTTTTGTGCAACAATAAATTGACATGAAGAGGCAACAACAATGATGCGGTTGCATTAAAGGTGCAGCTAGAGAACTTAACTACTTTTTATTGTTGCCAAATCTTCTCTTGGAAATTTCATTTTTACAAAGAGATTTCTGGGCATTTCTTACTGAAACATTCAGTGAAATTCTCCTCCAATCTCATGTAAAAATCCAGAGAATATCATACACAAAGTGCACAGGTACATTCTTGTAAACAATGTAATTGTTTGGATTAATTTTGCAACCTTGGGATGGAGTTACGCTCCCTCATCTGGGAAACAACATATTGTGCCATCAAACAATCCGCACATCTAATACCAGAGCTAAGAATTTTTTTTTTTTTTTTTTTTTTTTTTTTTTATTCCACTTGAAGGAAAAAAATCATACTGTGAGAAAATGGTTTACTACTTCTTTGTTTTCTTTATCGGGAACTATGGTCACTTACTTTTCTTCCTTTTTCGCCCGATGCAAATGTATATAAATGCCCGATGTAAATATTAGAAAAAGGAAGAAAAGTAAGTGAGAAAAAGGTTTCTTTAACTAAGAACTTGCATCAGATAAGTTGCCAGTTACTTACATTCTGTTTGCAAGCAACTTTGCTGGCGTCGTCCAATAGAGATTGAGGATTGAGAGTGTACAAGTGCCGATTCTGTGTGTTAATCGGTTTACTGCATGCAACTGCCGAAAGTAAGCAACTGCCAACTTACCTAATGCATGAAAATAATTAAATGATTTGTCAGAGTTACTTTAATTGAACATGATATTGTTGTAACTATTTATTTCAGTAGTCTAAAGCATTGCATGTCATAATTTGAAAAACTATACCGAAAATAAAACAAACAAACAAACAAAAATCTTTTCCGAGGCGAGTCCTATGAGTTCCCTTTATCAGGTCTGAAATTGGTAAAACTTACCATTTTCGGATTTTTTCTTCTGAATGATTTCATTGATTATTAGTCAAGAGTTGGCATTGATTAATTTTATAGTGCTTTTCTCAGTTGCTCTAAGGTTTTTTAACGTTTTGCATACGTGACGATCTTCTTCACTAATATTCTCTCAAACATTCTTCATTTTTTTTGTTGCTGACTCTATTGTGTAAGATTGTCATATGATCTGATAAGCCCAAAGAAGAAGCAGCACCCGGAAACTCATTGTTTCCAGCCATAAACCAAAACTAAATAAAATCATCAAGAAGAACAAATCATAGAAAGAGTGAGAGTTATTAATGAGGATTTTTTGAAGCATCAATGATTGAGGGTACATATGCCTAGGGTTGCCAGCGACTGGGAAAACCGGGAAAAGTCAAGGAAAAAAAATCAACCGGGAAAAGTCAGGGAATTTCGGTGTTGGTCAGGGATTTTTCTGATTTTTCGTGGAATTAGGCGCGGGCAGTCTCGGGCTCGCGTTGCGGGATCAATTTGGCAATCTGACTGCGTCAGATCCATACTTAAAAGTCAGGGAAAAATATTGGAAAGTCAGGGAAAAGTCAGGGAATGGAAAAAAATAATATGGCTGGCAACCCTGTATGCCTCAGACAAATCGTCTAATCAGGCATTTTATCAATGGCTGATAGTCAAACTTTGACAGTTAATGAGGTCTTGTTTTACTACAAACAGCTTACAAGTTTCCAATATTTTGGAAAAAATAACTCATACAATCCACGAACTTCACTCGCTATTTCCTCTTCAAGTTCTCTTCGTATATTTTAATGTAAAATTTTCAAAAAAACCTGATGCAAATTTTAAGATTTATGTTTGTTCAGGAACTTTAAAGGGTTTGAAATACTATTCTATGATGCAAATTTTTACAGAGAATTATTTTTAACATGAGCAATGAATTATTTTGTGTAAAATTAGAAAAATTATCAGAATTTCAATCTGAGTAAGAATTATTGATCATTTTCATTATCATTTGAGTTTTGACAAACTGCCTGATTTTATTTTTTGCCTGCAGCACATGTACCACGAACAAATTCAGCTTCTTGTCAGTGGTGCTAATTTTTAATCGATCTAATGAACTTTTCCCTGTAATCTCCGAGTAAAAGTTTTCATTTCTTATTTGCAGGACCTCATCAAGATTGCTGTATACCTCTTTATTTGGAAAAAGTCTTCATGAAGATGAAAAAAGCTTTGCAGTGAAATCTCCTGCGACAATGGTGAAGGCTGGGGGCAGCCCAAAATCGTTAGATGAGAATCAAAATTTGCAGCAATACAATCTACTTAAATGTTCATCGCATATGCAGGTGCCAAGGACCAACAAGTCTGAAGGTATTCTGAGTCAATAATCATTATCTGCATTGGAGTTTGCCAAAATTATTTTTTTCAATGTGAAAATTTCTGCGTAGAGCAAGAATTTCTCATATGTAGTTTAAATAATGGAGCTCGGGTGAAAGATTTAGGTGCTCGTTTGACTGGTACATTTGGTGACCCGTGGAAAGAAAATTTTCGGCCTTTGAATTTACTGCTACCTGAAACAGAATACCACACATTAAATCCCTGAAAAATTTTCTCGGTCATTGTGATGGCCACCCTTATAAGGGAAATTCCCAACCAGGGAAAGGTCACCCTTCTTTCAGAGATGGATTCGATTCTCTATAAGAAGTAATTTTATAAAATTTATGATTTACTCTTATAAAGAATCAACTCGATCACTGGAGGAGCGATTGATGAGATGCACTTGACGAAATACTTCGAGATTCACCCTTAGAGTGAAAAACAAAGTATTTAGACAACTACAAATGCTAAAACAGAGTGGGAGAGCAAATTAGCAAACTGATGAAAAATAAAATTTAAACATTCATGCTTTTTACGATCGGGATTTTGATGCAAGTTAATAAAGACAAAGAAGTCTGGCGTTTTACAATCTATTAAATGGAAAATTTTAAGAATTTTGAAAAAATGAAAAATTGAGATTAATACCTCATTTAAAATTATTAAAGTCATCTAAAAATGAAATAGATTTCAGAGAGGATAAAGAAAAGTCTTTCGACGATTCACCACAGTTGTCCGGGGTTTCCAAGTTCCGAAAATCGTAAGTCCAGAATCCAAAATAACGCCAAGTTGAAAACGAGAGAGAGCAGTAGGAGCTGGGTCCGAGGCAAGAGAGTGAGATCCTGCCAGGCCGAGGCTCCCGGCAGGAATACCAGATCGAACCTCGATAAAAAGGCGCGTTCAAGTTTTTGAAGTTTATCAAAAAAGTCTTTATTACGAGAGACAGAAAATGAATGTAATGAGCGCAATTAAGATAAAGAGTTAAGCTCTTATCTAAATATCTCATCTCACCCTTACCAAAAAAGACGGCGCCCACGTCGTCGTAAAAAAAAGAAAGATATTTGAAAAACAATGAAAAAGAAGGGTGGTGAGTATGACTGAAGGCCATGTAAAAGAAAACAATTGAAAATTAATTGAAGGGGAGGGGCAAAAAAAGTACATTAATGAAAAAAAGTTAGAACGCCAAAAAAAGAAAAAAAAAAAAAAAAAAAAAAAAAAAAAAAAAAATATACATTGCTGAATTAAAAATTATAAACTGGAGCTGGAACAAACAAAGAGAATAACAAATGGAAATTTTCATATTAGACGCTTGAAAAGTAAAAAACAGAAATTACAAAAAAAAAATTTTGAACTGTTACTTTTGACAAAAAGAAAAATATCATTCTTCATTAAGAAGATCGCTCTGAATTTCATTTCTTCCTTTTGCACTCCGGGAACGGGGGGAACGCCCCGCTGAAGGATTAACCAACTCATGGGAGGCTAGGGAAAAGGGGAAGAAAAATTGGCTGCCACCCCGAGCAAAGAGCAAGAGAAAAATGAATTTTTTTCTTGCTCAAAGCTCGAGCCTGGCATGGCTGGCATCGTCGATACCTAGGGACTTCAATGAGGGGAATAGCCGTACCAAAGTTTCTAAGGTTTGTCATATTTTACTCTTTTTACCGTTCTGAGCCTTCCGGAAAATGCTCCGGTTAGGCCAGCCGCGGGTACAACGCCCTGGATTGACCCTAGCGTCCGTGTAGCCTTTGGAATTACTGCCAGAGTCATTGATCCACGACTGACCTATCAGTCGCATGGAAATGCCTTGATCTGGAAAAAAAAAGCAAAGACATGGGGTGATGTTGTGGGGTGTGGATAAACATCATTAATACAAAGAACAAGATAAGTAGTCACAGGTCTTACACATTATTATTTTAAATAAAGCCAATTACAAGGTGCCAAGTATAAAAACCAATTTACATAAAGAGAACAAATTATTGAGAAATTTGAGAAATATGAGAAATTATTTAGTTGAATTATTTATTTAGAGAAGGAGAAAAAAAAAGTAAATTGGTCTCTGGGTTTGCAGGGCATGTCAACAATTTAAAAATAAATCTGACACCATGCGTGTAAAAGACGAGGTCATAGATATTTTTATTTTTAAATTGCGAATTACTAAGGCTTTAAAGTTTCACCATTGACATTATTTTTGCGTGGAAGATCACAAATGCAGTCGTTCGCGCTAGCCCTTGAAATCGGGTGCCATGTTGAGATGCATTTGCGTCTGTGCTCCAGGGGATGCTTTTACTATCCCTCTCCACAAAAGTAGTGAACAAATCCACTTAGTTTAAACAAATAATTCGATTACTTTAAAGTTGTTGCAATTTACTGTAGTAATGTTTTGCGCTGTTCTCTGAAAAATATGCTCATCTTTATTACTACAGTAAAAGTTACAAAACTTTACAACGCCTAAAAAGCGAGGGGAACCGAACAAAAGATGTGACTCAGGTAGAGAAATCGAAAAGACACCACAGTCCTTATTCTGAGAAGATACTTTCCGAATCAAAGGAATTGATCAGATTTCTCTTCTTCGGTTGAACAATCAACCCAGAAGCAGGGTCCTCGATTTACAAAACCCTTGAGAGTCATCACAAAACGGTGGAACGCAACAAAAGTTGCCGATTCAAAAAGGGGAGGCGAATTATTTGCTAAACGAAAATGAGAAAGAAAGATTTTGATCAGGTTCAAATTTTACCGTCGTGTTCTCACGACCCTTGTTGAAAGAAATAATAAACAAAAACAAGTCCACGTGAAGCTAAAATTGTTGTATAAAAAAAAAATCAAAAGGTTCATTAAAAAATTGTAAGTAAATTTTAAAAAATGGAGACTTACAGAGTGGACAGAGTGGTTACTTTTAGAGTGGACTGTTAATATCAGCCATGCCTCGAGCACGTCATAGCGCTTTTAGCTCCGTTTTGGCAGCTTGATTATGTGCCTTTAATTTTGTGCACCATTTCACTAAGAAAAATACCATCGCCGCAAGAACAATCAAAAATAAAATAAGATTCTGAATCAAATCTTGCGTAAACGTAAAAATGTACATTTATTTTTAGAATCGTTAACTGAAGAGTTTACGTCGTTGCTTGCAATTCCCATTTTTGAAAAAGGACAGTTGAAAAAAATTAAGGCAAAAATCACTAGATCTGAATTCTGAACCCGTTGGTTTGAGAAGTAACAATAAGTAAAAATATGAGAGCAACTGTTAACTATTGAAAGCGGAAATCAAAAATGAGTTCTTCCTCGTATTGTGTTATCACAATCCTTATTCGAGAATAAGTCCACGTAGAACGAAGAATGACTCAAAAATGTCAGTCTTTTTCAAGGGAATAAGTTGAAAAAGGTTCGAAGAACTTCTTTAATTTGGAAATATGACACTGACAATGTAAATCTGTAATCAATGTAAAAATGATTCAGATGATCTGTAACTCTCATTATAGTAAAATCAGTGAGATAAATTCAGCGCAATTTCAACTTGAAAATTTTTTCTCTAGAAATTCCCAGCTGTAGCCTTCTTAGATTTCTAACGCCTGGAAGTGTCAAGATGTATGGGCGGGAGAAGGGGGGAAAAGGACGGCACACACAGAATAACGCCAGTAAAATCGGCTTTTCATACTAACAAACTTTATTCACAAAACAGATACTTATATACAGGTAATTGTCCTCGATCAATCCTCGCAGGTGAGGTGCATTCGTCAATATTGAAGAGTAAACATTAAACATAGAAAGGTCGTTCAACACTTATCAGTTGTTGCCATATTTCATGACAGGAAGTGTATGATAGATTTAAGCCATCGAAATCTCCTTTGTCACTCGTCACTATTTCAGCTGTTGTGATTTGTTGTTTAGTCGATATACCTACTGCTTCTTGTGATAATGAAAATAAATTGTTAAATAATTGTAATGATTGTTCTTATTGTTGAATAAATTATGATAATGAAAATAAATTGTGTTCAATTGTTAGAAATTAATTATATTTTTTCCCTATCCTCATCCATAAATATGCCCTAAAAGAGCGGGTTTCTTTAATAATTCAAGCTGGAAATAGTTATGATACGTTCAAGTAGTTGCACATGATTTCACACCGAATTCTCATTATTCTGAGGGTAGGTAACTCAGAACATTGAACATGAAAAGAGACTGATTGCGAGACTCGTAGTGAATTAGATCGTGCTGACAATGCTGATTTATCCCTAAAATTCTAGTGTCAAAATTTCAAAATTCCAGCCTTTTCATTAAAATTGCCGAACCTGTAGACACCCTGATCGACCCTCTAAGGTTTTTCTATTCGATTTGGGACCCTGCATATTCATCTATCTGTCGCAGGCAATTAGCAATCGCCGGCAATGTGCAAGCCAGTGGTGAATAAATACAGAAAATCATATAATTCAAAAATAAAAGAACAAGATTAGAGTGCTTATTATGTTGCCTGTGATGTGAATAGACATTTTTTCATCCTTAAAAATATGGCAGAAACATGCACACTCCGGAGAGCGTACAGTGATCTCCGTGACATTAGTTGGGTTGAGATTGGACAGGCAACTAAACTAACATCGTGACAAAGCGTAGAGTATCCTGGAAAATGAAGGCACTTCAAGCCGAGCTCATACCTTTGAAGACCATAACCCTTAAAAATTGCATTAGGTATGCCGATGCGCATTATTGCGATTTATTGAAACAACATGTGAACCGCTTGCAAATTGCCGGCGATTGCTAATTGCCTGCGACATCCATATCATTAAGGGGGGGGAGGACCTTTCTTTGCAATATTGCGAATTGTCTGTTTCTAATCATACTTTATTCTTCAAGTGGTAAAGCAACTTTATCCAGCTCGAAAATCATAATATTTCCTCTCTGTGTACCGGATCATGGTACCTACTTTATACATATGTATTGCAGGCGTACTTTAAAGTTTCTAAGGCAATGTAATGGAAGCAGTCAGTGGCGAAACGTGAGTGATCGATGATCGATATTTCTCCATTTGAAGCCATGGTACAGAATCGATTATGAAGGTGATTATGACCCTGTTCGTCGATCCTTTCCCTTCGGTTTAAACGGTAGATCAATCTAAATATCGCACAGCACGCCACGCCACCGAATGAGAGCTGGAGGAGTTATAACGTTCGTACACTCCTTCTCTTTCAGACCGTCAGATTTGAATTTGAGGAATCATATCAATTTATTGATGGACACATACTTCACTGGGAAAAAAAAATACATTGGATCTAGAGTCCAGACTCTTGAAAACATTAACAAGAAAAAATACTCTTGATTCAATCGGATGTTTGCTTAAATCAAAAGGAAATCCGCTCAAATTAAGAGGCTTGGTTCCTGATTTAAGCAAAAATCTGATTGAATCAAGAGTATATTTTCTTGTCAATGTTTTCAAGAGTTTGGACTCTAGATCCAATGTGTTTTTTTTTTTTTTTTTTTTTTTTTTTTT